>NW_019289983.1:113005-141395 GCF_000500325.1 Leptinotarsa decemlineata | reverse complement strand
AAAAGACATATTTGCTATTTATAGTAGATTATCTGGAACATATAAATGAAAAGTAGGCTCCAAAAAAGGTTATTTGAATATACATTCAATACTTTGGTTTTGCAAAGATTTCAGTGGAAGTAATTGTTTTCCTACAGATACAAATCAAAACTTGATGTGGTTCAACAATTATTTTCCTTTGTGAATTTCCAGTGGATATAATACTATTCGAAAAGTTCAATTCCATCAAATTAAATTCATAATAAAAAGATTTTCCAGAAAGCTCTGTAGTGTATAACTTGTTTTAAATACCACCTTCATATCGAGTTCCTTAAAAATTATTTCAAAGTTCTTCGTATATTAGTGGTATGGAACTGAGATATATTTGTCTTGGTTTTCGTCTTTTCTTAAAGTCGAGAATTCGTACATTCTTAACCTAAACTTTTTCTTTTTTATAATATCATCTGCAACTCCGTTACTGACTGCAATTTCCTGTATCGTCCGTTCACCTCTCGTGAACCTCTAAAGGAAATATCAAATGACGATGTACTAGAAAATTCAGCCCAGCACGTTTGTGCTGTCTACAGTAATGTGTACTGTCAGGAATATACCTGGCAATGCTTGTTTTTTTTCCTGAAAACATCATATTCTAGCATTCCCAATTGGCTCCTCATTACCAAAACGTCAAGAAATGGAAGATGTCCTTCATTTTCTAAGTCAAATGTGAATTTTATTGATGGAAATCTGTTATTTGAAAAGGAAACAAAGTCCTCAATATTTGATTTTTTGTTATCGAATATCACAAAAACCTCATCCACATACCACAGCCACATCATAGGAAAATATTGTGAGGTCTGAGGAATTGGGACGGTAGCAAATAAAGAACTAACATCGAAGGAAACCAAAATGTTACCTTCTTGCAGAACGATGTTTTTTGTATGTTGTATGTTTTTGATACTGAAACCTGGTTCCGCAATAGGCAAGCTTTCAAATTTATTACTGAGCCATTTTGCTATTTGGTAGGTAGAAGATCCAATAACTGAAACGATGTGGCGCATTAATATTCCCGGTTTGTGAACTTTTGGAAGGCAATAAAGTTTTGACACCGATGGATTGGAAACTTGTAACTTCCGTTTTAATTGAGGGGTAAGTATTTTGTCGTATTTTTTGAGGACGTCTTTTTCTTCGGCAATCATCTTTGATAACGGGTTCCTGGACAATTCCGCCAATTTATCCAAAATTAATAATGATAGTAATAATAATAAATATCTTTCTTTCTGAAGAATAGTCGCAAAAAGATACAATAACAGAAATAACATCACCAGTAAGATTATGTCAGACAGTATGGCTGACGTATTCAGCAATAAAATAGGTTTGTATATTCGGTAGAGTCTAATGAATTCTTTTTTAGAATTCACCAAGTTTATTCATTTGTTTGATGCTGGTGGGGAGTTTATTGAACATTTTCATGCTTTGATAGAATAGACTCCTTTCTGTTACAGTCAGTCTATGTTTCGGGTAAACATTGTTAACATTTCTAGCGTTATACATATATATTTTGTGATAGACTATTTTCAAAAAAAAAGTTTGTTTCTAAAAAGGAATAACAATAATTCCTGTATATAGACTCCTATGAATGTATTTCAAGACTACTGAGTTTGCCTCTACATGATTCTCTTGAGTTTAGTTTCAACGTAGTTCTTGAGGCTCTTTCTTGCACAATAAAAATTTGTTCTGCATTTCTACTATCTCCTTGAAAAATAATCCCATACCTACAAACAGTTTCAAAATTTTAATGATAGACCACTCGGATTACATCTGTGTCAACATACTGACCAATAACTCCCATTGAATACAACACTGAGTTCAATTTTTGACAAACATTTTGAATATGGCTGTTGAAACTCAGTGTGCTGTCTATGTGCAGTCCCAAGAATTTGCACTCATTTTCTATTTTGAGTGAAATATTCGTCAACCGAATTTCTTGAGATGAGTCAAATCCTGCATGGTTTGTTTTGGACATTACATTTTTAGACTTATTGTCATTCAATATTAGTTTGTTTCTCCTGAACCACTCATCTGCCTCACAGAGGCTTTCTTCAGTTATGCATATCAGACCAGAATAGTCCACTGCATTGACCAGCAAGTTTATCTCACCCGCATGATTTGTCATTTTGTGATTTTTCCCACAAATCTCCTTCATGTTATTTAGAAAAACGATAAACGTGATTGGGCCAATTATACTACTTTGTTACCATTGTCGGCTTTCAAATAAATGACGTCCTTGTCTTTCAATCGCTCGATAAGTTTTTGGTGTTGGGACTAAACTCCAGTAATCACATGTGCATCACAAGTGACTGTATGATTCTTACTTTTTTGTATTCACATACCTGACTATTCCAATTTATTCATCAATAATCAGTCCGTAGGCAATCAAATTGCCATAAGGTTTTGAATGATCTCATTTCAAATTGACGGCTTCATTTCAGTGGAAGATTTCAGATGTCAAAAACATTTTGGAATATTCAATTCTAACTCTAGGATAGGGAGTTGGTCTTTTGTTTTCCACCCAATGCATCAAATAATTTGTATGACGTGAGTAAGTAAATGATTAATTTATGAAAACCTTACTTAAATTCATGACTTCTACATATAAAGGTCACTATCCCGAATATGAAAATCTTCTCCTATTTTCCTGCTGCCCCACTTTTTCATACGGTCTTTAACCAGGAAAGATACAAGTTATGAATGCTATTCGAAAGTAGAGAAGTCGTACAAGAATTTTTGAAAAAGTTACTTACTCTAGACTTTTCGCTTTGCCAAAATTTTCACGTGTACCGCTTAAATCAGTCTGAAAGTAATTATCTATTTTAGAATTATGAAATTCATACATTTTTGGGAGGAACCTAATAACCAACTTAAAATTCAGCATTGTCTCAATGACATAAGGTGACTATAAAAAATATATATCAAACAGTTTCGGTTTAATCATTAGGCTGAGTGTCATAAGCTGTATAGTGAAAAAAGTTATTTTCAGAGAAAAATACATAGGCGTTCACGTAGTAACTGGCTTTTTGTTATGTACACTGNTATTTGTTGCACAAAAGAGAATACTCCGAGTAATGTTTAGTCTATCCTCTCGACAAAGCTATGTTGATGTATTCAAAACATGTAAAATCATGACGCTACCATCACTCTTTATCTTTGAAGTTTGTGTGTATATATTTAGTAACTATAACAGTTTTTCAACCAGATTTAGCATTACAATACAGTAATTTAATATTCAACTTCAGAACTTGAAAAAATTTTAAATTACTTCTGAAATCTATTTTCATGATTCCATTAACCTAACGGCATTGAAATTCCAATGGAAAACTGGATTCAATAGATTAAGGAAAAAGCTCATATATCCGCATTCTCATAGATCTCTTCTGTATAGATGCTCGTCAACTGAAACAATTCTCTATTAGCTAGGCAAAATTAAAAGAGGAACCCATATGAATAAAAGCAGGTGATTGTCTCTCCAAGACTGAATTTTTTCCAAACCCGTGTAATTTCCTTCTTCTCTTCTAACGTTCGTAATCCGACAAAAAGCTTTCATATTCCAAAGCTACATTCAAATATTCCCACTGAACTCATCTCCTAAGGAATAGTTCCTTTTGTAGGGCATAGATATAGTAAATTCGCTATTTCCTGATAATTTCACTGCACTCTGAAATCCGGAAATTTCGGAAACTCAGCCAACTTCGCAGAATACTTAAAAGCTCCCAGTTGAGATAACAGATGAAAAAACGACTGAATAAATCTGAAACATTCCAACTTAATATATACAGTCTTACAAAAGGAGAGTTAAATTATTCCCAGATTGTCCCAATTGAGAAGCGCTGTAGCTGATTTGGGAGATAACGGATCGAATAAATAAACATTCCAGTCCTAAATTATTTAACAGACGATTCGTAGAGAAGTTTCTTCATCCGCAGCAGAATATAATAGCTATATATGAAAAAGTTGCCTATCAGTTATATGAGTATTACATTTCGATAATATTCAAAATCAAATTGATAGCAGCAAACCCTAAAATTTCTCAATATTGTTAGGAGATGTGAATTATCAAAGAACCAGAAGGATTCTCTAGAGAACATACAGTTGTCATAATAGTTATTCATGATGTGAGTGTTAAAAGTAAAGTTTAATGTGACTGAAACATTAACACAATATCATACAAAGTTTTTTACTGTTGTACACCTGTCCTGTTTTGATAATAAAATAGATTAATTTATTATTTCTATATGAACACATTTCGACATCTCTTGTCAGTTAACTATTTTCATGTTATCACATTTGCTCTGAAGTGGCCGTGTCAGGTGACGCCAACTCACCCGGTTACCAACAAACAGTATTGTTCACAGCTCACGCGTTTTGTTCACATCTCACGCTTTTTATGTGAAGTCACATTTAAAGTTCTTGCTGGTGTTTAATGCATAATGAAAAACAATAGTGAGGAATTGTGTGTTCCTGACGATATTGAAAATGCTGCAAAAATAGCTTCAATTGAATTGTTACAAAAAAAAATTAAATAGATAGTTTTTTTGCGTTGTTGGAAAAAAACATTGACTATTTCAATAAATACGTTTAAATCAATTATCAACTTTTTTTGTGAAATACTCAAATTATAAATGCAGTGCCAACCCAGTTGTTATAAATACGTTTGGGAAAATGCCCTTCACCATTGATGAATTTTGAACCTCCCGGAACTGAAAGAGTATACAGGCCACTATTTCAGAACGTCTTCCGCTTCTTTGCTAGCAAAATCAGAAGCAAATATAACGAATATCAAGAAGCACGGAGAGTGGAAGTCTACAACAGTAGCTCAGGGTTACATCGATCAATCTATTTCTTATAAAAGGGCTATTGTTGAAAGAATAAATCAATAATGCCTATGAAATGGTCAATTCAGAAAGTTCAAATATATTACAAGACTCTTCAACATCGCAAGGTATTAATATCAACAGTTGTTCCCTTTCCACAATGATGTGAATAAATGATAATAATAATAATGTAATTAATGTATGTAATACATTTGTAACAGAACATAATTGTATTTTTATTATTCATAATGAAACTTCTTTGAAAATTGAATATTTATGTTTTGCTCATTGCTATTTGGTCGAAAAATATCGTGTTGAAAATATTTTCAACACGGTACTTTGTAAACATCATCTTTCAATACTCTTGACAACACTTGAAAATGTCACTTTTACTGACAGATTTAAAAAAAACAGATTATCAGATCAGGCGACATCAAGGAAAAATTTGCTATGTATCATTATATTTGTGAAACATTTGGGATCGCACGTTAAAAAGTGGGACGTCATTAATCATTATTGGCTGGTATGAGTTTCGTCTTCTGCGAGTTTCATTTCAACTCACTTGTTTTTCTTATGATGGAAAAAGGTGGCGATAATACCATTATTGATAAAATAAATTCCACTATCACCTTCTACGATGAATTAACAGGCGTTCCTTGCCATAAATCACATTTTAAACGCAAAATAACCCTCAAACAATGTGTTATACGCACCATCTTGACGACCTTGTAATTTTCCAAGCAGCCGCGACACTCTCCCTAGCGACTACTTGAGCTATGTCACCATGTAATTTGTTTCCTGCTTGCTCGACTAAGCTATGGAAATTAACTGTGTAAATCTTTGCGGGTCCGCCTTGATTTTTCACCCGAAGAGAGTAATTCGGTCCTTCTGTGGTCTCGGCATAAATCCATTCCGTGGACAGCATTACTGCAGTTCCCTAATCAAACAAAGCGCCCCGACACGAATCAAAGCCTACTGGATGAGACTCGATTTGAATAAAAGATAGCCTTCAAATTAGGGGCTCTACTGGCGCTTTCCGTTCACCTGATGAACTATCAACTACAGCGAAAACTTCGGTTGGTATGTTGCTGTAGTGAGTGGAATATTTTGCATCACAACTGTTCTGTTTTGGTAAAATTGTTGCCAAGTATGACTGTTTGATACATTTTTCATCTTCAATCTGGATTTCCAGATTTCATAGGTTGTAAATGAAGTACTTTTTATCAACATGCTTTTATTAGCTTCACCTGTTTGTATGTTTGTTTGCTTGCGTAACTCTGAAGCTCGGGATATGAATTTGACAGAATTATTGACAGTATTGCTTGATCTATTCGCGGGCAGATGGCGCTGTACGCAACCTCCTTGATATAATTCAAACTCACTTTACATGTATTTCTTCATTTGAAAAAATTATTTTTTTTATTAACACGCGGGCCTGCTGCCTTATTTGTAACCCTCCTTTTCACGCCAGCTGCCTTGAGTTCGGTAACTGATTTTCAGGTTTCCGCTCCGGAATCGGAAAATATCAATGGTCATTTTTCTAAACAATATACGGCTGATTGATTCCAAAGTTAAGATAGAATAAATCTAGTCTAAAAAGACTAAAAAACAGGCTTTTATAACATACAAAACTAAAAAATGGAAAATAAATAGAGTTTAAAGAAATGAACAACACGCTTTCAAAAATTTTCAAACGAGTTTGTAAATCGTATTTAAGTTAAAAACGAAGCATTCGAGGTTTGTGGTTGAGCGGGCAGTTTATTATATCAGTGACATTATGGCGACCTCTATAAGACTTTGATTGCTTCGCGAGTTTTGAAACGTAGGACCCGATCATTTTGTATTCAACAATAAAATTAGTTCAGTTATCACCGTTAAAGTGTATTATGTCGTGATGGAGCAATACAAGAAGCATCGTAGAGTCTTTCGTACGGCTTTTTCCAAATTTGGAAATGAGCTGGAACAGCAAGTAACGACAGAAGGAACAAAACCGCAGGATATTGAAGTACAATGAAAACTTCTACAAGAGAAATATGAATCTTTGCCAGTAGTCAACAGAAATATCAACAATTCTCTTTTGGAAGCGAATATCTCGAAAAGAGAACTAGGAGCAGAGATGAATTCATGTGACAAAAATGCGAGAAAAGCAAGGTATTGAAATATGGATATGAACAATCCAAAAGAGCAGACAATGTTGTCGGAGAAAACAAAGCTTCAGCAATAAATAAAATGCCCATTAGTCAGTACGGAATAACAGGTATGAAGACATTCAAATCACCTACCATAGAATTTGAGAAATTCAAAGGGGATATGAGAGATTGCCTCTCCTTTTGAGGACAATTCAGATAGCGGATATGATTATGACTGAGGAACTCTTTCATTTGCAAGGGTGGGAGTTTACACGAACTGAGGGTGATGGCTCTAAAATTCCATTACTTGAATTGTTTTGTAACCTATCGTCAGATACACTGGATACCATGATATACATTCGAAAGACCAAGTTGATACTAAGAGGGTATATTTTTCTATTAGCCAGAGAGTTTTTGATCCTATCAGATCCACTTCTCCAGCAACTTTGTTTCCTGAGCTGTTACTACAAGCGCTTTGGGAAAACAATTTCCTTGGGATGAATCCGTAGATAATGCAACCAGAAACTCATTTACAAGCTGGATATTGAAAATACCTCATTTAGAAAATATAAAAGTTCCCAAATGAAATGTTGCATATATTTGTTGATGCCCACAGATATGCTTATGCTACAGTTATTTTCTTGAGAGTGGAGAATAACAACATCTCAATTCATTTGGTGGCAGCGAAACCCAAAGTCAAAACATTAACGTGGGTTTTTTCATTAGATAGTGATTCAAAGGGAAGGTTTATACTATATTAGTGAAATATTGGTAAATTCAGAGGTTCTTAATATGATGTTGTAGATGAACACATTTTTTGGCATTTTCTTAATTCGGATAGTTCGGACTTACATTGTCTAATATAATATGAATTGATTCAAAATCCCTGAAAGAAACTGTAAAAAAATAGAAAAGATGGTTTGAAAACTAACAATTATATTGAACAACGAAAAAAACTTGAATAACAATGAAATACAATATAAGCAACAACCAAAATACAAAGGAAGGTCTCCAAAAGGAACTAGGCATCATCAAAAATGACCTTCAACGGAATGGTTACTACAAAGTGATGGTGAAACAGACTTTGGCTAGAAGACAAGAGATCCACGAAGAAGAGTAGCCGCCACAACCAGTACTTGTACTTCCCAACATCGATTGTCAAAAATAATAAGAAAAATTGGGTCCAAGTATAACATCAGAACCTGTTTCAGATCTGGGAGCACTATCCGTAGTAGCCTCACGAAAACCAGGCCATCAAACCCGGACTGAGATTGCATTTACCGAATACCCTGCGATTGCGGAAACTAAGAGGCCATTGAAAGTTCGCATTGCCGAGCACAAGAAACACACTCAGTGAGGAAAAACCAGCGAATCAGGAAAAGCAGAGCATCTTTGTCATTCTGTAATATGTGATGTTTCATGATGGCTTTCATTGTTTCTTTCCCTTTCCAGTGTGATCAGGACTTCTTGGTGAATAAAGATATTTTTCAGTTGCCCTTATACTTCACTTCAGATATTATCTTTTCTCTGTATCCTATCGCAAAGCATAATATTCAGAGCACCATTTGGCGAATTAAAAAAACCGCCCTTCTAGCAAAAGATTATTTACTCAACCAAGAAAGATCTCAAAGAGCCCTTTTCCGGTAGAAAAAAATCCGGAAATATCAATCCCACTTCGCACAAATCATCTCTCTCCTATAAACCCTCACGTTTCCCAAAAAAGTGTATTTTCACATATTTTCTACGCTCGTATTTCATAAAATGTTTCGCATTTGGATTTCGACATGTTTATTTCACGAACTTTTTTAATATTCTGATTTGGCATGATTTAATGCTCCAGCCAATAAGTTGCTATTGCCGATCCGTTTTGTGATAAATCTTCAATACATTAGAGGAAATTTCGCAATTCTTAGAAAATTGCTTTCATGGATCGTGAATTCTTGTTGATAATCTATGATCCATGAATACGTGTTGGGGAATATAAAAAAATAAAAGAATATTTAAAGGCGTCTAGCCAAATAACCTAGATACAAAAGTGGCTGCTGTAATTTCTTTCATCATTAGACGATGTCTTTTCAAAATATGTTTTTTAAAATCTGATATTCCGTTAATTGAAATCTATCCATTAAACAAATAACGTTATAAGATACTGGGAACTATCAAACCAAAAAGTGAAGATAATGGACGAGAGATTACGAATACACCACGATATTGAAAAAAAAGCACCTCTCGATAATGGGTACTTCATCATGTTAGGTATTTTTCGTGGATTAAAAAAATTGAAACATGATTACCTCACTGCTGAAATTTCGTAAATGTATCATTCTTAGCCAGTCGGTGAAAGTTTTCATCTTCCAATAATCTTGGTGACGAGGCTTTTTCCGTAGAAATGCCCCAAACTTATGAATTTCGGACCAAGATTAGAATTACTCCAGCATAATTTTCTTTCTGATCGCAAGTTTTTGTGTTTGAAAAAAGAATAACATTACATTGTATGTAAGTTCGTTGTATATTGTGAATGTACATTAAAGAAAGATTTTCAAATATGAGGGGCCAGCGGTGGGGAAAAATAGACATAACATAAAGAAATATCACTATTTCTCCATACCGGTATATTTTCGGAGGCTGAAATTTTGTATGTAGGCTCGTTTCATATTGTAGATGTACAGTAAGAAGGGATTTTTGAATATTCCAACTGGGAATAAAAGGAAAGCGTAGACTTATTGAAGTTTCTCCGTAATGCTATAAACGAAACTGATGAAGTTTTTAGAAGGGTATTCAATCAAAGGGGAGCACCTCTGTTTCCACGAATGGATAATTAGCCGCTTTATCTGGTTGCCCAGGAAATTCAAGTACGAATGGCTATGAACACTTCCCGAAATCCTTGGAAAAAATATGAAACTATGATTACTCACCTGTTAAGGGTTTTTTTCTAGCTAGATAGTCCAGTGCTATTTATATGAAGAAATATTTTCTACGATCAATCAAGAATTCATGGAAACTCATCAATACAGTTCAATGTATGATTTCAAATATGGAGGGTTTGAGAAAAACGGCGACACGTGTTCCGCTACACAACAGTTTTCTTGAGCGTTGATAGTTATTATCGAACACATTATTATCGAACACGCGAAACACGTGTCGTGGTTTTTGTAAGACCCTTCATAGTGAAAATCATACATAAACTATGAACGCCACTATTAGTGGCGTTCATATGTAGGTGCTTTTTATACCAACTGGTGTCTATTTTGGTAGATATTTTTTGTATTATAATTCATTGTCTAAACTTTAAGTACCTCTCTCGTCCAATGAAAAATGAATTCGGTTTAAGAGAAAATCAAGTTTTATTTAGAGAAAATGCACTTATTCGAAACAAGATGAAATTAATATACACTTGCAGAGCTCGGCAAATGTAATAAGGCACGTGTGAAATATTAGAAAGCATTGATATAATTTTCGCAAAATGAGGGCAAAATTAAAAGTTGCTGTCAAAGTTTACTCCTTTTCCTTCGGTACTACGTATACAACGCAGTACTTACTGATATAGCGGAGTTTCTTTCTCAAGTAACCCAAACACCTCAATTTTATCCAAATATAATACTTACCCATGAAAATATCTTCCAACTGTGTAAGACCCCAGTCTTGTAAAATCTGTTTCATTATGGTAGATACAAAATAATCGGAAAAAAATTGCACTGCCTATAGACACATAACACACTCCCTCCTTAAAATCGCAACACACCAAGTCACTTTCCAACACATACTGGCGCGTACGCGATGAAATACTTCATTAAAAGAAACTTTGATCAGTCTATACAAAATTTTTGTTATCTTCAGTCGATCATTATATAGTTCTCTATATAGATTCACAAAACTCTTGTTATAATCGAATCGAGTTATTTGAAGGGATACAGTTTTAACTTCAAACAAACAATATGTGTTCAGATCAAGTTGATATTGCTCTTCATTTAAAAAAGTTTATTTTTCTCTTCAGATGGTGGTATATTTCGAGATGATATTATATTCTCTCCATTGAAAATAGTTCGTCTTCGCAATAATATAATCAAACGAATGATGTCATTGAAAGCCCAAAAAATTTGATTTCTTTGTTAAAAAAAGTGTGATTCTCTTGTGGAACATGGCGCTGTTAGCATGAAGTGATATTTTCTCTAATAGAGATAAAAATTTCAAAGCAACCTTTGATCTTCTTTGAAAGAAATACTTTTTTCTGTGCAGCCGATTCCTTGCTTTTATTTAAGGCGGTGCTCTTGGCGCTTGCCGCAGGAAGGGCCCTTACTGTTGGTGGTGATCTGCTATGTCCAGCCTCATTCCAAGCAGTAGATTGGGTCGATATTTCCCCAGTCACCGCCTTAAATTGAGGTGAGCACTTCTGTCCAGCCTCGGAATTGGTTCTTGTTTTTGTTGTTCTGTTGTTTCATTCATGTGTGTTCTCATAAGTAGCAGGGGAAGAGTTGGTCACTCTGGCAGAGCCCCGTATTACTAGAGATAGGCTGATTACAATGAGGTTTCGCCCAGTTCGTGACCGCATATCACCCTGCGACCATTTCTATTATGTTTCAATGAAAGTGATTTTGAATGATTTGGAAAAATTAGACACCAAAATAAGCTAAACGAAATTTACAGTGTCTAAATTCTCTCATATGAAGTGTTTGACACACGTTGAACTACATTTTCGAAGATTTGGAGAACCGCGTGTTTGTGGAATGAACTTCCCCATACAGTCATTCCAAATGAATGAAATCTACAGTCATTTATCCAACTTTTTCGTATTTTTTCGCACAGCTTCTGCATCTCCATTGAACAAAATGTAATATGAAAAAGTTACACTCCTTTCTAAAAATTAAATTTCCTCTGCATTGATATTGAACGGTAATGAGTTTCTCATAAATAATAAATGAGCAGTTTTCCCGCAATTCTCCTTGCAATTTGATCTAAATTTATTGTACTGTATCAAGACCTAAAGTATCATCGTGGTGGTATAATTTATTGCATCAGCCATTATCGCAAGAAAATACTCGAGCTCACCATCAAAGATATATCAATTTTACGGTAATGGCCATCGTTAACTCAAACGAAAAACCGTCCAATAGAGACAGATAAAGAAATGTATTAGCTGGTTGACTTATTCAGCAACAAATGAGCTTTAGGGAATTTAAGAATGCGGCACGGAGACCCTGTGCGATACCAACTTAATTGTCTCATTCAGCGAGCTTTACTGCCCTAACCTTATCTGATAAAAACTGTGTGAGCCCTTGGTGATGCACTCTGGGGGATTGGGATAGGTCTTTGAGCTCAATATGTGTTGGGTGGAAATAATGACATATGAATTATGTTTTGATAAATTGATGGATGTAGCGTTTTCACGTGGTAGGAAATCATAATGAAGAAGAGAGAGAGATCAAACTTTCTATGTTTTTTACCACTTTTATTCGTAACTAACCTTACTGCAGTTTCGTCCTATACGGACATTTTCAAACTTATACAATAAACTAACTAGTTCTAGACGACGAATGTTGTAAATAGAATTGGAGGAATCAAGAAAATTGACCGAAGTAGAGAGAAGGAGTGCCGAAATTGAGAGGAGAGTCGAAATTGAGAGGAGAGCCGAAATTGAGAGAAGAGCCGAAATTCTGAGAAGGAGAGCCGAAATTGATGCTGAACTAATAAGGAAAGTAGCACAACTACAACGTTAACTGATTCATGATTCTTCATATAAAAAGTCCACAATCTCTAGTGGCAAAAACATCATTAATTTGGAAGAAATGACGCTACAAAAAAAAGTTGCTGAGTGGAAAATCGAAGAAACAGAAAATAAAACCGATTTCATACCGACAAACAATTTTATCACGATGACTACTGATAATTTCGATCAAATTTTAAACGTTCTGAAGATAAATAAATCAAAATGTTCGGAAAAAACAGACAATGTTGAAACAAATTTGCTGATTTTCGATGGGAATCCAGAGAACTGACCTTTGTTCTACAGTCAGTTCGAACGTTCCACCAAACTTTTGATACGAAGATGGAAATATAATCCGTCCACAAAGATGTTCAAAAGGAAGGGCTAGATATGCAATACATCTTCTCGTTTCACCAGATAATGTTATGAACATAATAGAAACTTTGAATGTTACATTTGGACGACCTGAATTTAAAATTTCAAATCTAATAGAGAAAGTTCGTCGAGCCTCTTCTCCGAGGGAGGGACGGTTTGAAACATATCTACCATTTTCTGATGTTAGTGAAAACTCAGTAACTACTATGGAACTTTTTGAAAATACAGGACATATGAAAAATCCATCAATCTTGAATGAAATATTTACTAAATTACCCTCATTCCTGAGACTCAAATGGGCCAAGGAATCTTTTTTACAAAATGAAATTACTTTGAAACCCTTCTCTGTATGGATGAGAAAAATCACATTAGCTGTATCAAGTTGTGCTGATTTCAATAGTTACCACTTCTTCTTTCGGAGAGAAAGAAAAATGAACGAAAATGAGAGATTTCACTCCAGGAAAAATGCTAATATATTTCTCATATAAATATGAGAAATGCTCCAAATGTCAAAATAATCATAATCTGACTGATTGCCAATATTTCAAAAAACTAAATATCGACAAAAAATGTACACTTGTGACTTTGAAGAAACTCTGTTTCTACTGTTTGAAACCAGGTCATAATATCTACTCATGTAAATTGAAACAATTGAAAATTGCCCAAAATTCCTCAACAACATATTACATAACCTTGATTTTACAAAAAAGGAAAACTAAGCCTCAAGTTCTTGTTCAAACCCAAATGAAGATGTCGGACCGGAAAATCAAGTTGAAAAAATACATTTTTCCAACGAGATAACCCCACAATCCTTCTCCGAATAATTCCGGTGAAACTTCGAGGACCTAAAAAAGAAATTTCTACTTTTGTCTTACTAGACGAGGCAGCTACGATAACAACGATAGACAGCAAAATTGCCCATGAATTAGAACTGGATGGACCGGTTGAGTCACTCTGCTACCAGTGGCTTAATAATGTTACCAAAAATGAAGAAAACTCCAAAAGAGTGACAGTAGCGGTATCTTCAATGGAAAAGAACTCAAAAACATACCAAATGAATGAAGTTCGAACTGTAAGTGGACTCTCACTTCCAAGACAAACTATTGATGTCGAATACCTTAGTAGAATCTATCCATACATCAAAGAAGCACCTGTACTCTCCTTTTATGATGCCCAACCAACAATTCTTATTGGTCAGGATCAATGTGCTTTCACTATTGCAAGGAAAATGTATCAAAGTTACTGGAATGCACCGTTTGTATCAAAAACATTACTGGGATGGGTAGTATATGGCAGATACCCCCAGGGAAAAGTTGCTGATGAATCGTCTTTAATATTTCACGTTTGTTGCAAATATCAAGAACAAATTGATGAAGATATTCACAATCTAGTGACAGACTCGTTCAAAATTATCAATTTTGGCATAAGAAGCCCGGAAGAAAATGGAAGATCTGAAGAAGATGATGGGGCGTTGAAAGAAATGGAAAATACAATCAATAGAGTTGGAAATCCTTTGAAATAGGTCTACTGTGGAAGAATGATGATGACCGATTGTCTAGAGAGCTGGACTTGAAAAAGAAATAGAAGGAACGTGACAGTAGTGAGGGGAAGGTAGCAAAAAAAAGACATCAGAGTTCCGACTCTGAAGAAGAGAAGAGAGTGAAGAAGAAGCGCAGGTCAGTCAGTTCAGAAAAAGGAAAAAAGTCAAAGAAGGATTCTAGTGACAGTGACGTTCCCGCTAAGAAAAAGAAGAAAAAAGATAGTTCTGATGAAACTGATAGAGAAAAATAAAAAAAACATAAGAAGGACAATAGCTCCTCAAAAAAGAAGAGGCACAAAAATGATGAAGGGGATACAAAAAAAAGAAAAAAGACAAGAAGCATAAGAAGAAGAAGAAACACTCGAAGGAACATAAAAAACACATGAAACAAAATCAGGAACCTATAAACGGCCAGTTACAAAGATCTTTACAGGTACAGTTCTTAACGAAAATTAATTGAAGACTATGTCAAATGCAGTGATTTCATCACGAGGTGGAGAATGTTGTTGCTTTCAAATAATTTTCTTCACTTTTGTTCTCTTAGTATGTTAAAATAATTGATCATGGTTTGTTCATAAAAAAAGACGATTTTGTCATTGACAATAATTTGAAAGTTATTAAAATGAAGATATTGACTTGAAACGTTTGATTCCTGGTTTATTTCGACTTCAATTCAAAGGAAATCACAGTGAGATTGACTAGTCCGAACACTGGGGTTACTACAAATCCATAATGAACATTGATAAGCGTATAATTTTCTGATTTTGAACAAATCACTCTGTTCGAAGAGTAACTCTGTAGAATATCTTCTATACTTCTTCAAGGGGGTTTTGATCAGTGTGTTTTGTATTACGTCAAGATTATGTATAGTGATACTTATGATGCATTGTTTGGAACCTTTGGTGTAGTAATAAAAATTACTGGAGTTTTTTTCCATCACCAAATCGTTATTTTTAACACCTCGTCACGTGTTTCGATCACCAAGTGAACATCTTCAAAGAGGAAGATTGAAACTTAATCTTCCTCTTTGAAGATGATCACTTGGTGATCGAAACACGTGTCGAGGTGTTGAAAATGACAATTTGGTGTTGGGAAAAAAACTCCAGTAATATTCATGTATAGTGATGTTTTGAATAAGCCACCCCATACTAAGATGCAGTATCTAATCATCGACTCCACCAAGACACCGTACACCGTCAGTATGACATCTCTACTTGGGATACTTCTCAGTTGGTAAAATTTCCAAATTAATTCGCGGAGTTTTTTCACTATGTAATCTTTGTGATCATTCCAGTGTAGGAATTGGTGGATTATGACGCCTAAATATCTGATAGTATTTGTTTTACATATTCGGGAACATCCACAGTATTGGCTTTCTGTACACGTATATTTGTGAATTGTAATGATGTTTTCGTCAGGTTGGTATTTTCTTGTTGAAGAGAAGTAATAAATTTAGTAACAAATAAAAAATAAATAAATAAAAATTGATGAAGAAAACCAATGTACAAAACGTCACATCAATTATAACAAATATGGAGCAGTATTGAAAGTTACCCTTCTTTTTAATATTTGTTCGAAGTGGAGACGGTAGAGCCAAAAATCGGAATTCGACAATTCCAGTTTTTGCGAATATTTTTTTTTCGAATAGCAATAGTGAGATCAGCTAAATAAATGGCCTGTAATATTGATCAACATAACTAGATGTTCGAAAAAGCACAATACAGACGTACGTATAACTTCTTTTCCTAGTATGAAAAGTGGATGCATGATTTCATTGATGAAACAAAAAAGGCAGAGAATAAATTGAACTTGCCAAAAATATTTTATATTATTCAATAATTGATTCTCTTGAAAACTATAATTATCACACTAATCTTTTCATTGAGTATAATTTCATAATCATCTCATCTTCTGATCTGTTACTGAGTTTATTTCAATATTTATTTCAAACCCATCGTCACGGAAAATACTTTGGAAAGTATTTTCCTCTAAATTTCCACTTGAATACCTTTGCCATCCTTCTTCATAAAGATAAACCTCAGTGTCACAGTGAATCTTTTATTTGAAATGAAACACTCTTTGTTATGGTTTTTGAACTCATTGAGAGTAAAAAACGAACAACATAAAGGAAGTGGCGCTTTTATTGTTCAGAAATGCGAGATGAAACGCCGCTATATATTTAAATAAAGCACATCCGTTGATGACTATCTCGCAAAGCTGTGAACTTTTCTCTCATTATATGAATTTTCCTTATACTCTAATTGTAACGAAAACCTTTGTTTTTAGCCACAGGTTGAAGCGGATAAAGAAGATTCCCAGCACTGGGATGTTCCAGAAATTGAAATTAATATCTTGTTTTGTGTTCTCAGTTGTTTGAATTAACATATAAGGAAAATTGTAGTGAACGGCCATCAAAAGTTTTTATTGTGGATTCAACTTTGTTGATGTTCATGGCATCGTTGCTGAGTGATGAA
The DNA here is from genome assembly GCF_000500325.1 of Leptinotarsa decemlineata. Lineage (NCBI taxonomy): Eukaryota > Metazoa > Arthropoda > Insecta > Coleoptera > Chrysomelidae > Leptinotarsa > Leptinotarsa decemlineata. The sequence goes on along the minus strand of NW_019289983.1, from coordinate 124,329 downwards.
AAATTTTATAATATTGTACAATTTCTCAAAACACCATTTGATTTTCCGAATTTTTTTCTTTGAAGACCTTTTTTATGAAAACTTTTCCGTGTTTTCAGTGTACCTAGATCAAATTCAGCACAATTGAAGAGTGATAAGATGTTTTTTTGAATATAACCCCTGTGAATATAACCCCAGAAATGAAATCCGAGTGAAACTGATTCCATTCAATATCAAAGTTTTATCCATTCCATAAAACGAAGTAAAGAAAGTCACCGTTCATGGAAAAATCAAATTCTAATTATAATAATATCTGTTTGTTATGTGAGAACTGAATATGTTTTGCACTAGCGCAGCTACGATATTATGGTTCGAAAACTATGAAAGATGCGATTTTCAATGAAATTCTATATTGACAAAGTCTCTTTTGTTAGTTATACTCTGGAATATATGTGAATATTCTGAATGAAATCAAATCATTCAGAAATACGTTGTGAACAAATATTTTAGATTTGTTTTCCTTAATTTTTATCACTTTCACTTCTAATTGTTCTATTAAATTTTTGAGTCGAATGGAGGAGCAGTACCTGTTATAGTAGACCAGAGTGACTTGATTCCATCCTCAAACATCATTGTACTCTCAATTTTTAGTGTGAATGATATCATTTCACCATTATTATTTTAAATCACATAACCGGCAAATAGTCAATTTGGATACTTTTTCACCCTGTAATGGAGCATTCCACCCCATTCTTAAATAATCATGTTGACCACTTCAGAGCAGCATTTAGCTGAATCCTTGAATAGTCTTTGCTAATATATATACGCTATATTCGTTCGAAGTGATTACTGGTATTCAGTTGGTAGTTTAGATATTGACCACCGATGAGGCTAGCTACACACCCCTTATTTTATTTATTTCAATTAGTGGCTTGAAATAAGAGTGTACAAATATTTCCAACATTTCAGGTTAGAGTAGAGGGCTATCTGTCTGACAACCGAGAGATTCTCGCTGGAGTGCCACAGGGGGATATGCTCTCTCCCACGCTGTACTCCCTTTACCAAGGTCCGAGCGTGTGAAGATATATATGTACGCCAATGTGCATGTCTACATGCAACGTGCATTGGACGACCTCGAGCGCTGGTACCTCAAATGGAAGATCCGAGTGAACCCGGATAAGACTCAGGCGATAACCATGCGAATAACGATGTCTTCTCCGGCCAGAAAAATGAGAATTTCTGGAGGGGGAAATTGTCTGGCAAGCACGGGTGAAGTACCTTGGTCTTCTGATAGACCGAAGGCTCACCTAAAAACCGTACATCACAACCGTGAAGGCAAAGATCGAGGGTCGAATCAAAAGTCAGTACCCTCTGATCAACAAACGTTCAATACGATCTACAATACGATGTTCAAGCCTGTCATCATGTAGGTATGCTTCAGACGTCTTTGGACAAGCGGCCCCGTCTAACATCTCCATTCTAGAGAGAGTACAAAATAAGCTAATACGGATGATTGTGAAACTATCCCCAGAGATTTGCAGCTGCCTTCCATTCAGACAAGGAATCGGCGAGTTTTTGATAGCGCGGAAACTCACGAAAACCTGTTAGTTAGAAAAGCTATAGATTATGCGACCCTTCCGATACAGAAGGCCCCGACACTCTGCCGAATGGGTCCCTCATGCTCCCTGTTAACGGATGAACAATTTCCTCATCTATCCCATACAAGCCAGGCAGGGGTACACCGTGAAGGGCGGTACTGATGTCTGAGGACCTCTTAGTCATGAACCCATGGGAGTTAGGCTCCAACCTGATTGAACTGAAGATGGCTGTCTATTTTTTCCGATATCAGTAGACAGTGACAACAGCCAACCTATGAAACACTTTAGACAGAGTCCAAAAATAAGCAATTCTTCTGGAAGCACTGAGAGGCAAGCAAATGAAATGCGCCAATGAAACTCTTCCACACACATATAAAATATTCATAAGGGAGACATGATTTACTGTGCGATATCCCTGAAACAATCCCATCACATATTATTAACTGAGAGGATAATATTCTCGAACTCGAACATGATATTTCGAAACTCACACCTATAAATTTAAGATTTCAAGAATTTCAAGGCTATGTTCAGAACTCTCAGCAGTACCACTGCTTTTGACAAGCTGGATACCCCCTGGAAGCCTCGCGTGGGCTCTAGAATGACTCCGAGCGATCCAGAACATTTTCAAACAGTTCTCGCTGTCGTTCAGATTGTGGACAGCCCCAAGCCACTCTGAAGTTCAACTCTGCACCTAATCCCACCACAGGGATTACCAATAGCCGACCACCAGATGTTGTACACGGACGATTTGCCGCAACTCGATAACACCACCCACATAAGGAACAAGAATCACAATGCCCAAGGACCTTGAGAAAACCCACCAAACCTACTAACTTAGAATAAAAACATTACTTTATTGAAGAGGCATAAACCTATGGCTGGGTTTCTTGGATACTATCCCTACGTACTAACATTCATTATGATCAAAAACAATAAATAAACATTTTCCACTCGATATCCAATTTCACTCAACAGTGACAACAGTCTTGTGTCACCAGCGTTCTGAGTTGGAGACGTCTATCGTTCTGTTGTGTTCTGTCTTCAGGATGCTGAGCTTAACAGAGGCTTCTCCTAATGGCACTAGCACCAAGTTGACTGCAATCGAACCGGCGATCTTCTCGTTTGGCGATTACAACCGATAGCAGGCGCCTTTGAAACGTGTTGAGCTGAAGGTGTCATGAAGGAAATGAAGAACAACCTGTTTTTTTCGGTCCGACTATCCTGAAAAATCAAGTCTACGTGGAGACAATGGCCGGTCTGAAAACTGACGATTCTGAATAATCTCCTGCTTCTTGACTGAAACACTTTCAAATGGGGTTTACCATTTTTGAATACATAATCTTTGATTTATTTGTGAACAGTTTAATCTGGTACCACCTGATATGCCTTCCTATTTGTCGAACTCGGACATATTATATTCTCCAAGTGAGCCACCTGAAAAAAAGGAGAGTGACGTGAAGGGAAACCACCTTTCATCCCTTTCAAATCTCCAACGATCTTCAAATCATTGAAACATTTTTTTTCTCGGTAGGTATTTTATTATAGACATACATATTCTATATGTGCTCAATCATCCGAAGAAGTAACATTGACTCCAAGTAAACATGAACTATTTCCTTACTTTTGTTCAACTAATGTGAAACGGCAAATATTTCCTCTTGAATTTGGTAATAATATTCTGAAATGATATGACAGGGAGTACTCAGAACGAAGTTTATAAACTAGATATAGAAAGAAAGATTCCATTGCAATTGTTTCAATACGTGCTCTGTGTATTTCTGTGTAACAGTGTCAAGAGCAAGACACATTGTCAGTAGTGATACAACAGGATGTAAATGGAGGCGGATGGGGCTATCATTTCCATTTAAATAGAGTTTCGCAGATGCGGATATTGCCGGGTATTTCTTCTTCTTCTGCAGCCACATTTCAAGTTCCGACACCAACACAATTCCCGGTGACAAATGGCCTCAGAAGTGCGATATGCAGATTTGCTGCTATTCTCGGGAAATAAAGCTTTCGATGTAAAGTTTCAAGGGGGTTTCTTTGTCGAAGGTTAACCTCATTATAAAGAGGATGTTGTGGGTTCATTCATAATGGAGCAATGATAAGTGAGAAGGAGCGGAGATATATTTCCATCTTGATATTCTTTGGGTTTCTCATAAATTTTGTTGCCTAGAACTCGTAAGAAGTGAAACTATTGGAATTCAAGGATAGTTACTGTCTGTTTATGATTTAATATTGTTTGTTGTTTTTTCAGACGTGTAGAGAGTTTTTTTTTGAATCATTATGGTATAATATTAATATTAATATTAATAGTCATGCTATCCAAAAAGCCTTATAGATCTTAAAGAAGATCTATAAGGCTTTGTAGGGTGAATCCATAATGGCGGTTAGAAAATAATTGGAAAATAATCCAGAAACTGAAAATTTGTGCTGGGACTTCCAAGGATTATAGTCATGGTCCATATTCCATTGATTCTCTTGAGGGATTAAACAATAATCAATTTTTTGTCACTTCACTATTTGAATGAGTATCTCACTTTTTGATAAAATTATTCATCAACTTTCTATTTTTCATGTAGATATATGAAATCTGTGATATGTTCCTACAGCTCAATTATCTTTCTTATTAGTCAGTGGGCTATGCTTGAAGACTGGCAGTAAACAAATCTAAAGAAATGAACTTTAATTATTCAAGCCAGTCTCGAATATACCTCACACAGTAGGTTGAATGGACTGACGCCTATCAGAAAACAACTACTCCTCTGGCTAATACCACGAAGAGCGTTGGATTATATCCGACAGGCCTCAGTACAGGAATCTTCATAGAAAATTTCCTGCATATGCAATTGGCAATACAACTGAAAGAGCCGACCTTCAATTTTGGAACGGGCACACTTGCAGACCGGTTTCGAGCTCATTAGCCACTCATCAGTGCAAGATAGTGACCATCATCGACCTAACGTCAATGATATTCCATAATTGAAATTTGGAATTCTTTCAGAGTATTTCATTCCTCTTACTAAGTTGGAGTGAACAACAAAATATCACTCCATCTAGTGGACGAGGTTCGCTCCAACTTAGGAAGAGGAATGAAATACTCTGAAAGAATTCCGATGTTCAATTATGGAATATCATTGAGTTTAGGTCGATGATGGTCACTATATTGCACTGGTGAGTGGCTAATGAGCCCAAAACCGGTCTGCAAGTGTGACCGTTCCAAAATTGAAGGTCGGCTCTTTAAGTTGAGTTGCCAATTGCATATGCAGGAAATTTTCTGTGAAGATTCCTGCACTGACGCCTGTCGGATATAATTCAACGCTCGTGGTATTAGCCAGGGGAGTAGTTGTTTTCTGATAGGCGTCAGTTCATTCAGCCTACTGTGTAGGTATATTCGAGACTGGCTTGAACGTTTGAAGTTCAGTGATTCAATCATCTTGATGATTCACTTAGAAAAATTGAAGATGGAGGACATTTTGGATATCACCCACACGTCTGTATGAAATAGAATTTTTCATTTTGAATTTCGAGCAATGAGAGATGAAATTTCGAATATCACCTATTTTTCACTGCCATTTTTTATAACACTCATCCAATTTGCGATTAAATTTCTCTTCAAAATGATATATCACAAATATAGTTATTCTACTGACGATCCTGAAGATGTTGATAGAGGGATTATGGGTTTGATAGAACCAAAGTGACGATTTTAATGGAATAGTCTCCTTTGAAATCATAATCAACGGATTTGAGTGATTTTAATATAGAACAAACACATTATAATTAACACGCAACAGTAATTTCACTTTTGGTTAAAAAACCCAATAGTTTTTTAGGAAAATACGACAAAAATCAATTCTACCACCTAAATTTGTTCAAAACTGATGAAAAAATGTTTGCCTCAACAGAAAAAAATGCATTCTCTTGACGCGCGTTTTGGTAACCAAGTTATCATCAACAGGAGATAACTAGTTAGTTTCAGTCTACTCCTGATGATAACTCACTTGGCGAAACGGGCGTCTAGAAACAGCATTTTTGTTCTGATGAGGTAGAATTATTTATAGATTAATATCGAGCCAGAGGTTCCAAATTCAACTTATCGAATTTATTTCAGTCGGTAATGAAGAGATTTATTTCACCTGGCCTATTCAGATAGCAATAATTGAAACTGTTAAAGAAATCAGCACTTATTCATCATTTATATCATGATCATAGCTAAAATCGAAAAAACGTTTTCACAATAATAATTCATACAAATGAATTATTGATCAATTGATTTCATAAAAACCAATGATGGGTGTTCCCAATGAATATCATCAGCAGAAAATTACTTGTGATACACATTTGTTAATTTGACCAGTGATTAATTCCATCACTAATTGCATAATATCAAACAGGGAATTTGCATCAATCGCTTCTACAGGATATTATGATATTCTCTAGTTAATCCTCTACCAATACTAATGCAGCCGATAATTTGTTGTTCAGTCGTGTTAGCGGATTGCATATTAAATTTTGATTGTGGATATTATCAGAGTGGAACCCAGTGGTTGTCCATTTAGGCACGAAAACAAAAAGGACGTATCGTCACATGGAATAACAAGTAACTGATATTGTAAAACAAATATACAGGGTGCTACAGTTTAAGTCAGGATTTCGTTATTATTGATGCTACGAATTTGGTTGATGGGGCAGACTAGTAGCATTTTCAATGGCCTTCTCGATGCCGTTGACAAAACAAAAATTGACCGTCGCGTTTTCGAAATATTGCATAAAATGTTATTTTTTCAGATGGAACACCCTATATTTCAACGTACATTTCGATTCTTAATAACATTCTCAACAATAAAGCTCGTATCACCTTGACTTGACTTGAATGCGTCAGGTGAATATGCTTCTGGAATGATGAAAATTATGACGCGCTAGGTATGTTAATATATTTCATCAGCTAGAAACCCCACTTTGAATTTTTCTGTTGGCCTTGTTGTACCGACATCTGTCCAAATTGAATATCATCAGTTGCAATGTAGTATAAATCACTTTTTTATTGTAACACCTATTGTAATACCGACACTTCAGTGAAAGGAAGGAAGTATTGAGTTGAATATTATAAATCATAATTTTATTACCAGAAAAATGGTTCTTCATCATTACCTAACATTTCTATGAATATACCACGTACCATTTCATAAATGTTGTTTTGAAAAATTTATCCAACACTATACTTCATCGCTTCTTAGGCTTGAAGCTTTTACCGTGATTGACTCTTTTTGATAACACATATAGTTCATGAATCTAACTGAACTACTGTTTTATCTATGCTTGTCTATTATTATGATATTATCAAGTGTAGGAATAAATCTTGTGACCATCTGTGCATAATATAGAACGCGACATGTAGTCGTAATGTAAAACATCACCTGAGTACTCCATTTTGTAGTTTCATTCAGATTGGTGCTGAAGAGGCAATAAAATTCCGAAACATCGATGTCCACCATTGAGAATAATTTTATTTTTATAAGTGAAATTCCACATCCTACTGCTTTTATATATAAGATTATGTGGCGTGTTCGATGAATGATATCTGTTTCATTCTCATAACGAATATTTGGGGTATAAACTGCTTAGGAAGAAGTGATTTTTCTATAATTCAATGTTCAAATCAAAGTAGTTATTTCGAACGTATTCTTACATTCTCGTAGTTGCTTTAAGATGACTTTTTCTCCCAGATTGTATCTGAAACTGACTTCTATACATGATCTACATCTGTGTGAAGAGTTCATTTTAAACCCGTAAATTTCAGTATTTGTTCATTCATATTAGGAATTGATTACTCTACAATTCGAATAAATCAATAATACTGAATTGGTTCAGTTTTCAAAATGTTATGAGCACATTCACTATCGGGTTGGTTATGTTACTTTTTCCAAACTGTACCAGTGTTCAAAGCTCTTGAGGTGATATAAGTATGATAACAAAAGTCTTTATTTGTGAATAGAATTGTGTATTTTCTTCTGTAATTTAAAGAAGTATCATTTCAGATAACCCTGTACTTGTTACACGTTCCTAAATACACTAAATCAAAACTGATCCATGAAAATATTTAAACAAAAAGTTTTTCTATTTTCCCATATTACGTCCTTCAACACCGTGAATGTTCTTACTGTATTTCACGGTGTAACTGAAGCTTCACAGATGAATTATCAAGGAGTAATTAGATAATTTAAACTTCACCCCTGAAGTGATAGTTGCAGCGAGGTCTACCTCAACAAGCTCTCACCAACCAGATTCAATTATGTTCACACGACTAATTTGGTCATTATTAATTTGATTAACACACAGGCCGTTCTGCAGGATGAAGTGGCCTCTTGAGTACAGACGTAAGGAACAATTTTGCAGGAGCTCCATAGCAAGGTTCGTACTTTACATATGGTGCGGAAAAAGTCCCCTCTGGTTCTTAACTTATAGATGGAAAAAATATCAAGGTCGTAAAGGATGGTTTCATTTTCACTACTTTTGGATAATACAGATCTTGTGATTCATCATACTGATATAGTTTTTTGTCACTGGAGAGAAAAGTCAAGTTGTATAAAAGTTTTAGAAATGCATTATTACTTTCTTTTTATTTCTCAACAATTTTCGCCCCACATTTGACGTATTCTGTCACCAGGTAGGCGAATTAACAATATATATTAGAATAGAATAGAAATTTATGTATACTGAACAACAAACAGAATGGTTTCCACTTACATGATGTACAGTTTTTTCAAAAGTTTCTTACATATAGTATTCATTGAATACCATTGATACAGTTGAAATCTATATAAAATATCACAATATAAAACAGTAAATAATAAAATGGCCGTGAAAAGGTTCAGACACATTTGAGCATTCGGAGGAGTTGTCCCTCTGTAATACTGAATATATCCACTTCACAGTTCCTCGCCATTTTGTTAACTGTTTCGAGACATTTTTGAAGAGGAGACAAATTGTTTGAGATACGAAATAGTTTGTCTCTTTTTATCAGTCTTACGCCAGGTACAATAAATTCAATATTATAGAGAATTTCAGGTACTTTCAGTTTTCTGAGAATGTTAAAAACAAAAATTACTTCCGAGGACTCACGGCGGTCTTTCAATTATTGCATGTTAAATTCTTGTAATTGGCTAGAATATGATATGGATAAAGGCCAAACATTGTGTTTTCTGAAAAAGAGTGTTCTTTATAATCGTTTCTGGACTTTTTCTATAGTTTCAGTACATAAAAATTCTTTGGATTCCAAGTGACACAACCATATTGCAGCTTAGAACGAACAATGTAGTTAAAGAGTAACAAACAAGTATCGTGATTGTTCATACGATAAAGCTCATTTTCCTATAACATTCAGATACTAAGTATTCAATGTGCCCAGAGAAACTGAAAACACCAGTAGAAATGATCCCGAGATCTTTCCTCTCATTGATTCTCTGTAAATTGGTATGATTAATGAAATAGTCCTTGATAGTAGGTGACTTCTTTCGTCTGAAACTCATTATTTTGCATTTAGTTTTGTTGAGAGATAGGTCAGATACTGAAAAGTAAGTAGATAGATTATTGAGATTATCTTGAAGTATATCAGAATCTTTTTTGCTTTCAATTCTTCTGAATTGCTTGAGAGATCATCGGCATATAGGAGGAATTGAGAATGCCCGATATACCAAGAAATATCATCAACAAATAACACGACAAGGAGAGGCCCCAAAATCAAGCCCTGCGGAACTCCCGAAGTAGCGGTGAATTGGAATGAAGATACGTTGTTAAACTGTACGAACTGTATTCTATTGGATAGATAGCAGTGAAAAAAATCAAGTGTGTTATTTGTGAAACCGAATGCTTTTAATTTCAGGATCAAAACCTCGCGGTTAACTCTGTCGAATGCCTTGGCCAGGTCAGTGTTTATAACGTCTATTTGATAGCCATTTCTTATTCCATTCATAACATAGTTACTAAATGCGCATAAATTGGTAATGGTAGATTTATTACGAATGAAGCCATGCTGTTGGTCGATTATTACTGAGTCCACGTGATTGTATACTCGATTATATATTACCCGTTCAAATATCTTCGGCAAAGCTGATAAGACTGTTAAAGATCTGTAGTTTCTTACATTATTCTCATTCCCCTTTTTGTGTATGGGGGTAACTTTGCCAATTTTGAGAAAGTTTGGAAAACGATTTTCTTCCAGAGAAAGATTGAATATCAATGTCAGTGGTTGCCCTAACAAGTTACAGTAAGTCTTGAAAAAGTAGTCTGGAATGCTATCGATTCCAATGGCTGCTTTAGATTTCAGTGTCTCAATAGCATTTTCAAACTCTTGTTCCTTAATATCATCAATTTGAATGATGTTTAGGTCGTACTCAGGAACTAGTGTGGGGTTTACCGGCACACTGCTATTCGTGAAAGTTGATTTGAAGAAAGTAGCAAAACCATCTGCAATATCCTTATCATTGAATAATTCATCAATATCATAAGTGAATCTGTTAGCCACAGCACAGTTTCTTTGATGTTCCTTGATATAAGCCCAGAATTTTTTGGGATCGCTCTGTAAGTCTTCCTCTATTTCTTTTATATAGGATTCATAACACAAATTATGGGAACGTTTCACATCCATTCTGAGTTCGTTGTATTTTTCTTTATAATAAAATTTTTTTTTTTACTTTTTTTTCATCATTTTGAAAAAGTGTTGTTTTTATTTAATTTTGTGCACGAGTTATTTTGAGAACCATGTGGGAATTCTATTCTGGATGAGAGTATTTTTTTTTCAAAGCATTTCTCAAAATATTCACCTACTTTACTATTATATCTGCCGGTGAGAAGCCCCTCCCTCAAGATGTGTAAATCCTTCTATGCTCCCTTCCGGGTTTAGCGTCCTGAGAAGAAATCTTCCCCACACGGTCACGTTGTGCAGAACATCCCATCTTGTCCATCCACCGCTGCTCCTCCGGAGCGGTCCTCAACTTATTGATGGGCACTTCAGCAAGATTGACATCTGACCTACTGAGGTCGAAAGCCAGCCTTTAGGTGCTTTCATTTTCTTATCTGGTTTTTTTTTATTGGATCCTGAATTTACTTGAATGTAATTATTGCATGGGGCTCTCAAAAACTAATTGGTGACGAGTGTCTTTAGATCGCGAACAAGTGTTTCTCATTTCATAAACTACAACTCACGCTTTGATCTCCGCAAACTTGATTCGAAAAATTTATCACGACATGTTTCACTAACACAGTAGCTTCTTCAACAGTGATTTGTTAAAAAAGCTACTGTGCTAGCGAAACATGCCGTGATATATTTGTCAAATAAAGTTTGTGGAGATTACATCGTGAGTTGTTTATGAAATTACTATGGATCTTCGTCAAGTAACATCCGAATCAATCAGAAAAAAAATATGTTTCTCAGTGAATCTGCAAAACAAGTGGGTTTGAAATCTGATTAAAAAGTTTTTATACTCACCGGAGCCGCCTGATAGCAACTCCCGGGGGTGATCTCTGATTCTGCTTGGTTAGCCTTCTGTGTTTATCTCTTCCTCGGAATCTGGGGTCATCCCTATTTAATGCCCTGTATAGATCGTGTAGCGCTGGATTGGCATGCGATCGGATTCTGTCAAACACGTTCACTTCGTGTTCTCTCATATACGCGTCTACGTATTGTATGTTCAGGTCCAGGTCCCGGAATATATATCTATATATATATACTCGAACATGATA
>NW_019289983.1:0-112699 GCF_000500325.1 Leptinotarsa decemlineata | reverse complement strand
CATTGCGCTGTTGCCACTTCAGCATCTTTCAGTATGGGATTCCAAATCCGGTTGAGCATTACCTCCTCTTTTTTATTGTAGTATATATATCTATTCGGTATGTACCTTGGAGCGTTTACGGCGGCTCGCGTTCATCAACGTCTGGATATTTCGTCTGTTTGTCGCTGCGCACTGACCCCATGCAATGCAGGCATACAGGATTATTGGTAGTAATAGGGTCTTCATTATCAGCAACTTCACTCGGAGTCCTTGCTTCTGCGATCTATAATTGGATATAGGTTTTGTATGGCGGCTTTCGCCAGCTCTATTTCCTGCCGTACATGTTTCCTGGACGCTAGTTATCTGTTGAGGGTGACTCCCAGTTATTTTGCTTCGCCGGTCTACGGAGTCTCTTGTCCGTTGAAGGTAACTTTTCCTCCTGGATGTACCAGCCTCCGGATGAACAGTATCGCCTGACTCTTGGCAGGGTTCATACTGATTTTTCAAATGTTGGCCCATTTTTCTAATCTATTCGCCTGCTGCTGCAAGTATCTGGTGATATGCGCTTGGCGATCTCGCCAGCAAAGCTGTGTCGTCCGCGTGGAGGGCCAACTTGTTAAAGTTGTTCTCTGGCTTGGGCACGTCTGCTGTTCATACCGAGAAGGGGTGTGGCGAAAGGACTGCACCTTGTGAGACTCCTGCTTCCAGTAATCGCATGGTGGAGAGTTCTTGTCCTACTCTGCAGCGGCATCGCCTGTCACGTAGAAAAGATCAGATTAGTCTTATAATTTTTTTCGAGTAGCTAAAATTGATCATTTCAGCTAGTAGTTCGCCGTGACGAACTCTGTCGAACGCATTGGAGACGTCTAGGAATATCGCTCCGGTGTGGTATCCTTTGCCCAGGTTGTAATCTTCTGTCGCATAGTCGACTACCTTTAGGACTTGCAGCTCTGTCGAGTGTTCGGATCTGAATCAGACCTATTTATCTGGTAAGATTCCCAGTTTGCTGGTTTGGTCTTCTAGTCTTTTCAAGAAGACTCGTTCTGCCACTTTGCTTATGGAAGGGGTTGAGCTTATTGGTTTTTGGTTATACGGGAATATGAGGTTTGTCTTTGGCTTCGAGATGTGAATGACTGTTGCCTCTTTGAACGGGTACGGGAAATACTGTAGTCTGAGTATAGCGTTAATGATATCCGTCATTGCCGATACACCCTTCCTTGGTAGGGCTTTCAGTGCCCGGTTCGGAATTTGGTTCAGGCATGGGGCTTTCCGAGTAGCTAGGCACCTTACGATGCCTTTGCATTTCTCGGATGATGTCGGTGGATGTGTAGAAACCCCTTATCTGCTCTTTATAAACCTACAAGAACCCATATTGCATTTTAATATACATTTATTGTTTATGCCTCAATCCGTACTACGTCAAATTGCAAAAAAAAAGTTTTCATTTTTTTTCCAATACTTTATTTCTCATACAAACGATTTCTCCCACCGGCCACGCCTCAGTCTGGTAGCTGTAGCTCACAGTCTGTGATTCAAACAAATCGATCACACTACATCAATTTCACAATTTCTTATATTTGTAGTAGTAAGATTGATCTCTATTCGTGAGTATTTGTAAACATTTCCAGATGATGACAGCAGAGTTAACAAGAAGAACCTCTTTTTGAACCATTAAATACATTCTACGAAATCGTTAAGGTCATTAGACGGTCATCAGTGGCAAACCAAGATTACTATTCAGTGGCTGTTCGGCTGTGTTCTGGATTTGCAACAACCCAACCGAGGATAATTAGGGACTAGTTCACAAAATCCAGGTATTTAAGATTTACACAGTATCCGTTATTCAATTTGGAGCAAATCTAGTTCCTCTCATTTCAAATTATTGAACCTCTCGCAGTTTACTCCAACTAGTAATATACTCAATAAAAAAAGACGGAACTATTTATATTTTGAGGAATTATCTGACTATAAGTTTTCAAATTAGAAAAGAGAAAAGAGGTGATATTTTTGGTGAGTATTTGTTGATATTATTGAAGTTTGAAGTAGTTTCATCGTCATTTCCAAAAAATAAAATGTTTAGAAATTTACTAACAACGAGTTTTAAAGATTTGTTTTTTTTTTTGAAGTTCAGCTAGAGTTGAGGAAAACGGTATTCACACTTGTAGTTTCTGTTCAGTTTTCCAAATATTACCAGTTGATGTATAATATCAAAAGAGCTATTATCTCTCTGTGTTTTAAACCTATTCAACAGTCTGAGATCCAAATTTGAAGCGACATTCACATACATCTCCAACAGATTGAAAATATTTTACAAGAAATTTTGAATAATAAAAAATGAATAACTTACGGGTTGGCTGACAAAATGCTGGCTAGATTGTGAGTGATTGAGAATTGAAAATACACTTCTTTCAATAATTGATTTGTTCAATAATTGGCAGAGTTGTTCAATGAATGTCACCTTCGCAATTTTCATGAATATATGTAATTATATATTATTATATGATATACAATTTTTTGGGCATATAACTTTCCACAATCGCAAAAATAAACGAACAATAAATAATATTACGCAGTAACTTCTTGACGTGAAATTTCCAATTTGCCCTTCATTACACTCAAAAGATTCTTTATTGATTCAGGTTTGTTTATTTTGATATTGCGTGGAGTTATATATCAAAAACACTATGTGACTCTATCACTTCTCAAAGCTGCGGTTCACTTTCCTCTTGTATAGTACACCTCCAACTTCACTGTTTACGAACTCTTTCATCTGGAGAACTGCGTTTATGTGGAATAAACTTCCTGGGAACGTTTTTCCAAATGAATTTCATCTACAGCGATTCAAATCCAACGTTTTTTTGCACAGACACTGCTCTTAAAAACGCCTCCGGAATTTTTCTGTAGTGCTTGTGTTCTGTCATTGAAGAGAAAATATCTTCGTGAATAATATTGTGAGTTCTCAAACAAAATCCGGTGGTGTCGAGGATAACCATCAAGTGTCATCACACCGATGACAATTCTCCACCGACATGGCTGTGGCGAAACAAAAATGTGTTGATACAACTGATCCTGGTTGTCTGGTATGTCCACAGAAAATTCAAATATCCCGCCTGGGTAACCACGATGTTTTGAGATGCAGAAGCGTGCGTTCTGGTTGGCTGGCGAGCTGTGTGGTAGTTTGAGGAAACTACGTGACAATTTTGTACACTTTGATTGGCTGTCTCACCCTCTAACTAGCTGGGTAACAGTTTGAGGACACCACGTGACATTTTGGTGCACTCTGATTGGCAGGGTGGTCTGTCTGTCTTGTCTGGCGAACTGAAACACAACTTGACTGGTGTGATGACGTCACTGTCTGCCTGAATTGGGGGTACTTCTACTTATGCATTTTTTGAAAATCGTTCTAGTGGCAAACAATTTGAAGCTCCACATTTTCCAGAAAAGTGAACCGATTTTCAAATGCTGAGCAGCAGGGAGTCAGTCACAGTCTTCACCACCATGTATTATTTTAGTTATCCTCCTCACTTCAAAGGATGTCTTGCTGTTGGAGTTGACAGGTGGAATGGAAAATTTTGAAGCTTCACCGGAAGCTCTTCTGCTTTCAGCTTTACAGTTTTCAGCAGTGCATTTTTTTACAATTAAAGTGGGTAAAAAACTCCATTGTCATATTTTTTTATGCCTCAATGCTTATTTCTTCAACTTTCACTCGGAGATACTGCTGCATGTGACACATGATTTCTCACCCAAAAGATGAGCAGAGGCATTACCGTATCAGTGTTGTTATCTTTATTTGGAATTGTAGGCCATTATAGTTCAGAATAGCATACTAACGTTTCGCTAGCAGGAGTGGCTGTATTCTTCAGAGATTTATTCATTTCAATGGTTCATCGATGACTGGTGATTTCTAATCCGTAGGTTATATTCATATTGACTCAGGAAGTCCGCCTCTTTTGTTGATGCGTTGTTATTAGTCGAAGTGTTATCTTAATGACGTAACATTGAATTGCGCTGTTGCTACTTTAGCATCGTTCAGTATGGGATTCCAAATCCGGTTGAGCATTACCTCCTCTTTTTTATTGTAGTTTTTCGTGTGTTCATGGATTTCTATGGCTTCCCGTACAAGCCGATTTGGTATCCATAATCAGAGGTAAGTAGTTTCACAATTTCAAACAGTTTCGTGTGGTCTTCACTAAGTGCGTGTTTCGCTACTGCCGATTTGTCTATATGACCTAATCTACAGTTTCTCCGATGTTCATTCAGTTTTGTACCCGTAGATCATTTGGTGATACCGATCCAATACTGAATGAACATCGGAAAAACTGTAAATTAGGTTGAATAGACAAATCGGCAGTAATGGAACACGCCCTTAGTGAAAGAAACCACACGATACTATTTGAAGATGTGAAACTATCAAACCCAGATCATGGATAACAGAGTTGGCTTGTACGACAAGTCATAGAAATTCATATACATACGGAAAACTAAAACAGAAAAGAGGGGTGCGGTAACGCTTAACTGGATTCCGAATCCCATGCTTTAAGATGCTAAAGTAGCAAAAGCGCAATGCAGTGCTACGTCATTAATGGGTAGTAACACTTCGGTCAATAGCAACGCATCAACAACTCATCATCAATATAATCTAGAAATCCCTAGTCATCGGTGAATCATCAAGGTGGAATAACCTCTGAAGAGTCCAGCCACTCGTGCTGGAGAAACGTTATTATGCAGTTCTTAACTATGACGGCCTGCAAACTCCAATGAAAAGAGTTACACTGAAAATCTCGGCCACGAAAGCCTTAACCAATTCAAAACCGTGTATAATATGCCATAAAGGGAATTGGTTTTAATGTCGAACTACTCCGTTGATTTTTTTCTTTGAACAGTAGCAGCTAGTAGAGCTCATACGGAATCATTTGGTGTGATCGGTGAAAAAATTTCATCGAAATCAATGCCTTAGGCTTGTGGAACAACTTTCGCATCCAGACTTGTCCTCCACACAAACAAACATTCATGATGGTCCAACTTGTATGTATAAATTCCTCTTATAATTACCGTTGTTGAAATGTTGCCAAAATGAATTGCCATCGTCGTTCAACATCCCTCATTCAAATGTATTGGGAGTCACTATCGATGTGTTTCCAATACCTCCTCTGAGCCAATTCAAACAACAATCGTGAAGCAAATCTGAGGGCATTTAGAGAAATCCCGGTCGTGGTCTCGGTAAACACTTAACTGTTTAAATTACAACAGGTACATCTGTGTTGCTTCTCGGCAGATGTGGAGACTCAAAGCGAGGGCCCCGATCATAAATCATAAAGTGTTTGTGTGTGTTTCCGGTAAGTAGTTATTCATCTCAGGGCAAACATCCGTGTGATTAAGTGTTGGTTTGAATGTTATTATTGAGTTTTGAATCAGTAGTGCTGACACTGGGTTAATTGTATTTCTCTCTGCTATTCCAATTGACTAATTATAATTATATTCCAAACATAAATTTACATCAGAAAATTAAAACTGATAGTGACGACCAAAATGCAGAACATTTTCTTGAATTTGGTTGATGCAAAAAATGAGTTGTAGAATTTTTAGAAACGGAATGTTTTGTAATTGAAGGGGTTATATTTTTAGGAGTGATTAATTTTTTGGGAAAGAAAGTTTTTGGCTTTCTACTACTCCATCTGATACAAAAAAAAGGGATGAGAGAATCTTCCAAAGAAAGGAAGGAAATAATCAATTTGAAACTCTATACATGAATGTGTAGATCATGCAAAGAAGTAACTTTCAGATACAAACTGAAAGAAAGTCCTCCTGAAACAGCTACTTTCATATAAACATTGAATTACACGAAAGAAAATAATTCTTTCGAAACAAATACTTCTATATGAACACTGAATTATACAGACTCAGTTTGTATTTCAAACATTTGTTGTGGAATAAGAATCAGATACCATTCACATGAGTTCTACTTTGAATGAATGGTAATAAATTGTACTCACATAGAACACTGTCACCCTCAGTGGTATACACCGATGTTTCGCCTCAATACACTTGCCCTAAGGCTCTTCAGTACCAAATTGGATAACATAGAAAATACACTTCATTCATGAATTACGATTTTGAATGTCACGGAATGAGCTTGACCTGCCTATGTCATCGATGACATCGTGATGACATTCATTCATCTATTTGATTTAATCCCAGCCAAGATGGTTATTGTTGTATGTTTTATCATTGAGTGATCAGAAAATTGAAGATGTAAAAAAGACATTATTATATGAGCGCACGCCTATGGTGAAAAAATGAAATTGGTGGGAGTGGACTTACAGGTCAACTTCTAAGAAACACTAGACATCACACCATTCGTCACCTCATAGCCATTACATCAATGTAATTTTATGTAAGTTTATGAGGAAGTCAACAGCTTCCAATGGTAGTATCAGAAGAATTGAAATTATAACAATAGACAGAAAGGAGAATATTGCATTCATATTGGATCCAATAATAAGATTCGAACCTGCTGAAGTTGACACAGAAAAAAAACTATGAACTTCTGTCAAATCCTTCAAGGAAAAATATGAAATTAATGGTGAAATAAAAGTCATGTCTTTTGAAACCTTGAGATATTCGGTTAAAATTTCCAAAACGCATAATTATTCATTCACATATTCCACTGAGCCGCCATATGTGTGAGAGTAACTAGATTCATTTCATTTCATTCAGAAAATATGACAATATACTGACAAGTATCATATTATTATATGTTATGATCGAGCATAAGAATAGACATCACTCATAATTCATTATTTCTCGATTATTAATGTGTGTTTCATTTTTATGAAAGTGCTTCATTTCGGGAAGTTTTCGGATGTAACTCTCCTCCATTTGATCAAATTTAAAATTTTCAATTCCCCCTTTATTTATCTCGTTTTTCATCATCCCATTTTCAATAATCTTCATTTAACACAGTTAATCAATCATCCAACATTGAAAATTCCTTTTTATTTCAGTAAAACTTCACTATAATCAATGAAAATTCTGCAAAATACTGGTGCGAGTTCATTTGCGCACTTTTCGAGTACATTCAGGGCCAGAAGCCTTGTTGATATAGAGCTGTTTCAAAATTCTCGTGTCAATTTGAAAGTAGAAAGCCGAAACATTCTTTTTTCTGATATATTTACTTTCAGTTGTTTAAAGAAAGCTATCAGTTCTTCAATCATTCATGATCCTTAATCAGTTGAGTACATTTTGAATCTGTATTCCCTATCGTATTTACTCATTTGCTCATATCAAAAACATATATGTGATGGGAATGGCCGATACTTGGTGAACATCAATATCGTATTCACTAATCTACACTTCACGTTGTAGTGAAAATCCCAAAATGAATTGTTTCTTGAATCACAACATTAAAATTCCATCACCATCTTAGTGAAATTCCACTCTAGGCGAAACCTGTTCACACCAAACCCATTCAAGCCAAACCAAGTGTCTGTGAATAATTCATGAACAAAACATCCAGCCGCAGACTCGATAAATTCCTAGTGTTGAAATATTTCACTTCGTCCACGTCCACCAAGAGAAATTATTAGAGAACATGTTACGAGGGCATAGCTATTAAAGCTCAGGTCGGACAAACCACAACTTGTCCATTAAACGCAAAGTTCCATGCGGACCAGGACCTCAAAGGATTATCTCAAATGGATTTCACTTAAACCGAATGCTGTTGCATATTCAATTGTTTGAGCTCGTCGCTATCAAGATTCGATCTGCACATCCATTGTCAATAAATTTACAGTAATATCAATAGAGCTCAACCTTTCGACGTTATTTGATGAACAGATTATTGGTGTACAAGTACTTAGAACAGATTTGGCTACGCAATGAATGAAAATGCATTCGAGAAAAAATGCTGCTTCAACTTTGAATCATTCATATTTTCTTACAAATTATTTATATATATGGTAGACTCGTATCGAATATAATGTTTAGCATGTTCAGTGTTGAAAAAATCTCAAGAATCTTCTCACAGAAGGTCGGGAAAATGGAGGCACCAGCACATCAAAAACCGAATTAAATGATGGAAAATTTAGGAAAATTGATATGTAGAATGATTGAGTCACTTTTAAAGTAGTTGATGAGGGTGTCGGTATATCGCCTGTCTTGTGCCTTGCAATTCCTTTGGGAATATTGGACAGTCCATTCCAAAATTCCTCAATTTTGACCAAAAAAACCGTCTCATGAGCATCGCTCAGGAGTTGTTGGATGACGTCAACGGCGATCCAGATTTGTTTGGAAGGGTCATAACTCAAAACCCCCAAGGTTTTGCCCAGTGTTTACTTCGATTGCCGAGGCGTTATCGGGATTTCTTGTCACATGGTCGTACGGTCAATGAGGGGTATTATCTTGATGTGATGTACCACTTGCGAGAAACAATACGAAAGAACCGTCCGTTATTCTGGAAAACAATTTACGGCTTTCACCACCGTATTCACCAGATTCAGCTTTTTCCGACTTCTTCACTTTTTCCAGTTTTTGAAGTTGAAGAGACCCGTGAGACGATTGAGAAGACAAAAACTGAATCGCTGAGAGAGATCAAAGACATACCAAAAAGTGCATATCAGAATTGCTTTGGGAATTGGAAAAAACGCCGGCAGAAGTAAAATTTTGAAATGTCAGCAATACATTATCGTTGATAAGACTTCAATGAAACGAATAATGCTACTGATTAGAAAAATACAAAAAGGGTTGTCGTCGAACATCCATCAGAATCTTTCATAGTAGATGCCTTTGAAGCGTCTAATGAGTTGGGTCCTTCTTTAACATCCCTCTGATGCTCAAAATTCGTAACATCAAGATAAAAAAAGCAACAATTTTTCATATCAGATACAAGACATACAATTATTCATTTAACTTTCTCGAGTGCAAGAAAAATATATTGTGATGTGAGTATTTTTGGGTGGAGAAGTGGTATACATGAAAGAAAGTTTCGATAAAGTCAATATTTGGTAAGACAATTATTTGAATCATCTGGACGTGTTCTCTTACTATTGCAACATATTTGGAAACCCCCAAATAGTTGTGCATTCGGATTCAGAATTATACATAGTTGATTCTTCATTAACTGAATATTGTTTTAGATTAGGCCCGAAAGAAAGTAACGCCGGCCGCCACTGGTAACCATAAACCAAACGGACGTAGCTAAGAATGCGGGAATGCCCAATGTTCCATGTCGCTCGAGAAGCAGCAAAGAACGTCGGCGAAAATTCTACGATGTTCGATAACGATATTCAAACGCTAGCGGCGGGCATATTCGGACAGTCAAGTACACAGTCAAATTGACGTTACAGTGCGGTACGCAAAGTGATCTAGTAAGGCGATATACATTCAAATAATAGTTGAAGTATTTTTGTTTTAAAAGTGGTATAAAGTTAAGTTTGAATAATCAGTGTAGTCAATTATTGGTGAACTAACGAGGAAAAATGTAACATTTGGTGTCAGAAGTGGAATAAATGTGTTCCTCTTTTTCTTTTGGCATACAGGAGCTACTAACATGACGAGACAAATTATACATCATCCATGTTGTTACTGTCCATATTGGAACTGAACCTTACGATAGATGTATTGTATGGCAGTCCTTTCGATAAATCCCAAGAGGTACCTCTTTCAGAGTATGAGAATGACCTGAAGGAGAGACTAGAAATTGTACACGAATCTGCCAGAACTAAATTACAGCTTTCCAGCGACACTACCAACACCAACGTCGGAAAGGTTTGTGTCCCAAGTTGCAGAGATCATGGCAATGACCTTACTTGGTAACCAAAAATATAAAGGATCTCGTGTACAGAATCCAATTGACACCCAGAGGCAAGCCTGAAGTTGACCACATAGAGATGCTGAGTCCTTACATGGGTCGTGATGTCCCCTCTTGGGGATACAGTCAAGTGGACGTTACAATGCAGTACGCGAATTGATCCAGTAAGGCGATAGACATTCATATAATAGTTGAAGTTTACAATATTCGTAACAACATTATAATGTTGAATATATTCTGACTTTCGTATTCATGCAATATAACCTGCAAAATAACCTTTTCAGAAATTAATTTTACCTTCCTGTAGTATCACCGAATCAACTTAGGATTTCTTCAGAATCACGTAAGATCACAAAAAACGGGACCATATCTCCCAAACCACAGATTCGAAGAAATTAAGAAAGATTCATTCAAAGAAGAAAAGATTCTACAGAAGTTAATGATATTTCCACTGGTTTTTAGAATATTTGGAGGATAATTTGTTTTTTGTTTTTTCCATTCATTTCGAACAATAAAATGTTGAATTGAAGGGGTTATATTTTTAGGAATGATTAATTTTTGGGAAATAAAGTTTTTGGCTTTCTACTACTCCATCTTGATACAAAAAAATGTGAAAATCTTCTAAAGAAAGGAAGGAAGTAATCAATTTGAAAATGAGTTATTCTATATATGGATGTGTAGATCATGCAAAGAAGCAACTTTCAGACACACACTGGAAGAAAACCCTTCTGAAGCAGCTACTTTCATATAAACATTGAATTACACGAAAGAAAAAAAATTCTTTCGAAACAAATACTTTTATATGAACACTGAATTATACAGAAAATACTTTTCTCTACTCAGTTTGTATTCCAAACATTTTTTTATCAAGATGGAGTAGTAGAAAGCCAAAAACTTTAATTTCCAAATGAAATGTTTTTTTTTTGTATTTCACTAGAACTTTTTTTTCATTATTCCAGAAAGATCAAAGAAGATTCACAAAATTCCAATGACAGAAAGTTTCTCACATTTTTCGAATACTGATTATATTTTATAAAAAAAGTGTTGGAACTTCATTCATTCCAACTAAGTATTACCCACGAATCCACGAATATTATCGGTATTTTCATCCTGCGATTCAAATGAAACATAATTATTATCCATACTGAAGGTTTCTAAACTCGTTGAAAAACTTCTTAAAAAAACATTTTCGTCCCCTTCAGTGTTAATGGGTTTTCCAACAGTGAGTAATCCCTTCAAAATATATCACAATCTCAAATCGATACAAGTTCTACGCGTTTTTGTTGGGAAGAGGCGAAATGGAATTCCACGTCAGTTTTCTTCAGTGAAAATCGGATAATCTCCTAAAATGTAATTCGATTATGTTGAGAGTTGTTTGGAAACTTGAAATGTTGTTTAGAGAATACACTCCAGCAGGCTTGAATGAAACTTTATCTCCTGTTATCTATCTTCATACTACCCTGTTTAGCCTCTGGAAGTTGCTTTGTGGTTCACTGATGGAAGTTCAAGATGATGTCATTATTGATGTTGCGGCAATAGTAGAATTCACTTTGCTTAAAACCGTTCTATGATTTTTGTTTGACTCTATAGGGTTTGATAAGTGTATTATCGATACCATTTTCCTCTAGCTGACTCTTTTGTTGCTATTTCACAAACAGTATGACTTTCAAGGTTTGTTCAATCAGACAAGAGTTGCCACTCACATAAGAAAGCTCACTTTCAAATTAGGGAGCCTCATAGCAGAGTTTAAACTTGAGAATTTTATACGTCGCACTGGTGGAATCACAATTGAGGTACGGAATGATATCTTGGGGAGGTGCCTACAATAATCAAATGAACGGACTCGACGAACTCCAGAAATGGGTACTAAAGGTAATATACTCGAAAGATCAATTATATTCCAGTGATGGAGTTTATAAACTAGCAAAAGTTTTAGATACTAAACAATTACTATTGTACGTGTTGATAGTGAAGCAGAAAAAGAAGGATCTAAAAATTACTATGTGCACATATATAATACTCGGAAAGGAGATAACCACCTTGCAGTGCCACAATATCCCAACGTTTATCATATTTTCTCAAACTCAGATTATATTAGATGATCGGTGAACACAATATAGTTGTAGGCAATGAAATAGTCAGGAACTTATCACAGAAACGTTTTTGCAACTAATTTATAAAACTTATTTTCCTATAAAAGTAAATTGTTTTATAACACTTTTCTGTGAGATTTTCATGATAGCTATAAAACTATTTCAAGCTTATTTTATAACGGTTTTCTGTAGCTTTAATGTTATTAGAATGCTTTCAGATACTATTTTATTTTCATTACCATATTGTCACTTGGATGATAATTTCGCAACTATTTTATAGTATGGTATATTTACTACAATTCAAAAATACTGATATAACTGTTATAAAATCAAACTGATTTTGCTAATATATATTTGCTGCCACCAAGAATAAAATGCAGCATTTAAGAACAACCAGCTGACATCGATTCCTAATTACAGCTTTAAAAAATTCTTCAAAATGTTAGTTAGGTTTAGTAAGAATATTTTTGTTTAGTTATTCAAGTGGGACACCATCGATATCGTGGTGCAAATTAGTTCTTCAGCAACTTCTAAATATTTGATTTTTATTGAATATAGGTACCCCATGAGTAAATTCAATATTTTCAAGGCATTGGGTTTAGTAACTCAACCTTATTATTCACAATTTGAAAGATTGTAAAATACAAAGGGTTGGCACTTTCAAGTTTCAGTTTTTAGTTATATATTTAGAAAACCTGAATATTTTGTTTTCTGAGTGAAGCAGTTTCGTGTTACAACCCTTTAAATGATGACAAATTCAGGTACAGCAAGGTACCATAAACCACGGTGTCCCATAAAAGATACATAATTCTGGCTTTTCCATTCTTTCTGTGACAACTTGTTCGAATGAAAATAACCCTTTCGCTCTAATAGTTCTTCAGCAATTTGGTAGGTCATCAAATGACTTTCGTCATTTCCTCTAAACGCACGATAAATTTAATATCAACAATATTTCATCGGCGTTCATATAGGTTATGTTTAATATTCACCATGTATTTAGCATTAGACAATGGATATTTATCATAAAAAAGGTAATATGTGATGACTAAAGGTAATTTATATTATAAGAGTCACCAAAGTGTCGTTCATTAGCAAAAATGTTGCCAACTAACTTATGACTTATAGTTGTGTTACAACCCAGAACTAAGTGTTTCTTAACAGTTTTATAGGGATAACGTAGTAGCTAAAATACGTTGAAATGCTTGCTACTGATACCAATTTATTGTATAGAACGACGCCATTTTGAATGATAGAGATCCTGGATACTGAAATTAGATGAGTTGAAAATATGAAATACCGCATATATAGTGATATTTACAGCTGAAAAGTACATAAATATCATAACATTGTATTATTTAGAATAAAGTGAGTTGAATTTGCGACTAAAAAATTAATACGTCTATAGAGAGAATTTTTCTATAATTAATAATTTCACCGAAAACATTTATAAATGAGCGGCGCGCTTAAATTTTGCTAATAATTGGCTATATATTTGTCAATAAAATTCCATTTGCAGTAAAAATATCAATCTTTGAAACACAAACAATGTCTTCAACAGTTTCATGAGTGTAAAAGTGAAATTTTAAAATGACTTCAACCTTTTAATTTGTTACTTTTCAGTTGGTAACATATCTATTATATTTTCCTAGTGTCCAGTACAAAATTACTTCTTGCTACTTCAAGAAAACATTTCTAACACTTTTTTATTTTATTGTTATCATTTTTGGCTGTATTATATTCCATAACGCCTACTTGGAACTACTAAAAAACTCTTATAAAACTGTCGTCTGATTAATTTATAAGTATCGCTTAAATATGTTGCAAAAGTGCAGTAAGGAAAGTCTTTACAAAACTACTTTTTAAGAGTATTAGACAAATTTTATAGTTATTGCCAAAATGTTTATAAAACTGTTTTGTAGTGTTTGTAAAAGGCCTTACAAAATATTGATAATAACTATAATGTTTTATAAAACGATGCCAATTTGCTATTTATAGCAGTTTCATAAACACGTTGAAAACATTTCTGGGAGTAATGCAGTTTTATAATTTGTTTCTTCGAAACGTTTCCGCAACTATTATAAAATACGAAATTGCTAGTTGGGCAGTGAACTGAAAACAACAAAGAGCTGAAAAATTGGATTTCGAACCTTCCTAGATCATTCACCCATCAACTGATCGATATGAAGAATAATTTCTGAAATAATACAATAGGACCAAAAGAGGTCTTCGTTTCCATTGTAGACTAAATTTTCTTCAATGAAAAAGTATCGATACTATAAATCTCAAATAGCTTCATTTATATATGTGTAAGTGTGTATATGAATATATGTATATGTATACAGTAATTGATCTTTCGTTAACACATATACACCTCTATCCTTTATTATTTACTATAATTATTTTCCTTCATTGTTCCAGGACAAGCAAATGTTTTTGTCGATTATAACTCATATTTATTCATTTATATTTCATTTCATGATGAATTAATACTATGTAAATCCATCAAAACCATTTAACCACCTGCTTAAATTATTAGGTATTATATAACTGACTCTGTCTGTAATGACAATCTTTTCTTAAATCGCCACTGTCAATAATCGTTTTTGTAAAATTCACAAGAAACAAAAATTTCTGGATATTGTTCTTTCGTTCTACCACTTTCATTTCGAATAATACAGAAATAGGACAGGAGGAATGTTCGTGCTGTTCCGTGTTTGTTGTGATATAGTAGGAACCAATACGTCTTCATCCACCAATTTTAGTATATACTTCTATAACAAACTGAGTCGTGTATCACAGCACATGTATTTTTCGACGTTTTTCTTTTCGTATATGTGATAATCATCAATACTCAATGAACATTTCCAAGATTGTTTCTATTCTCTGTTCATCTAATGATTCACCCGTAACTCCAACAAACCTTCTGCTAACAGTAGTCCCGACTTTCACCAAGTTTGCTTGTGTGTTTGAGTTACTGAAATCAGGTATTTAGGGCAATATTCGCTTAATATATTATCGTAAGCTCTTTGAGGAGCTGCAAGTTTGGATGTTATTGGTATTTACGCGCAGTTCAAATAAAGGACCCATATGGAGAGAGCAAATAATTGGGAATGAATAGTCCTGGAGTGATATGGAATACTGAGTTGATTTTCGATCCAGGAAATGAATAAAATTATTTTGTGGTTCGCTACTGCTCCATGAAGGACTAAATATACTCTGTTTCATATTATTTATAAACTAATGAATACAGAGAGATTTCTATAAAAGTATAACTCGTGCAGAAGGTATATTATTGAAAAAATCTTCATCAATTTTTCATCTCATTCAGTTCATAATAGCGAAAATAAAGTTTTGAAGTTTGGTCAGCTGGAAAATTGGTTTGCTAGTAGATAGTATCTTGAAAATCACCAACCTTTCATTTTCAAAGGCTGAACTTCCGTATGTGGGTTTGTTTCATATTGTAGATGTTCATTAAGAGAGGATTTTCGAATATTCCAATAAGGGAGCCAGCCGCGAAAAAAAGGCGCGTTCATAAAATAAAGCTACATTTTTCGTCACCGTTTTTTTTACCGCTATATTTTCGGGGGCTGAAATTTCTCATGTAGGTTTGCTTTAGGTTGTAGGTGTACGACGAGTAGTAGAAAAGAATTTTTGAATAATTTGGACTGCCAGCAGCGGGAGAAATGGCGCGATCAAGAACAAAGTCACCTTTTCATCATTTTTTCTTCGGACCGCTACATTTTTGGAGGCTGAAATTTTCTATGTAGTTCTTTCATGTTGTAGATGTGCAAATTTTCAAATATTTCATCCCGCCAGCCGCGGGAGAAAAGGCCCGTTCATAAAATAAAGTTACCATTTCATCTTTGTTCCGCTATGATTTTAAAAGATTAAATTTTTATGTAGCTTTGATTTACGTTGAAGATGGACGATGAGAAAGGATTTTTGAATATTCCAAATGGGGCGCTAGCCGCAGAGAAAAAGGTGCGTTTATTGAATAAAGTTAACTTCATGTCATTGTTTATAAATACCTGTATATTTTTGAAGGCTGACATTTTGCATGTAAGTTTCTTAATATTTTGGATGTGCAATTAGAAAGGATTCTTCAATATTTCAACTGGAGCGCCAGGCTCGGTGAAAAAAGACGCGTGTATTAAACAAAATCATCTTGCCAGCACTATTTTTCGCTGAACTTGAATTTCCGGAGGATGAATTTATATTCAGTATCAGCATTGTACCCGTGTGGAACCAGAGAGTATTTAATATTCGTAGATTTAGTTTTCTGTTGATGCCATACATGCTATCGTCTTCAATCAATTATAATAATAGTGGAAACGGTCTTGTCTTCTGCGAATTTGTGATTCCTGAGAGAATTGATAATCACACGATTGGATTATGTATCTAGTATTTTTCCTTGTTGATAAGCTCACGATGTTTTTTTCTACCAGAATTCGTTTTAATTCCCATCGACCCCATGTCGCTCCGTCTTCCAGTGGTTACTTGAGACTGCGACTTCAGTATGTTGAAAAATAATTTGTGCATCCTATCGAATGTTGGCAGAATGTCATTAATTCTGACTTCTTTTAAGGAAAGAGCCATGAAGACTCAAATTGATAAGAAATGTCGACGATCCGGAATATAAAAAGAGGTTGAGGATCTATCGATGATCTAGAATATGAGAAAAGGTTGAGGATCTATCTTTTCTCAACTGATACTTTGATGAAAATTGTTCGAGTGACAACATTTGCTGATTTTTTTTTCTGTTCTTCACTTTAAAGTTTAATATACCTTCAACATTAGTATTCAACAACTCCATCATATGGTGAAAAGCGACAATCCCTAAACTGCTCTTCTGAATGAATGCATTCCACAGCCACTCAAATCCAACTAGAATCACTACTTTCGAAGAGACACCGCTGTGAAGCGTTTTGAAGATTTTCTCGTAGTGATTGTTCATCTCCATGAAGAAACAGAACTTTTGAAGGGTTCTCTGGAAAAACCAAATGTTTTTGTACGACAAAATGAGCCGAGTTGAATTTTTTGATTATATAGTACCCATAACTTGTGATCTAACACCAGACAGTGCTGATTCAACTCTCCAAGATCTCATCAGCGGTGCTAGGATAAAACTCAATTATCCTGAAAAGGACAAGCTTCGGAGTATGATGACATCCTTTTCTAAGGAGCTTAGCTTCGCAACTGATGGCCTCGGTGGAGGTTCATTTATCTTTGATATTGGAGAATTCAGTCTTTCATCTATCCCATAGAGTGCAACCGACTGTTGGTTGAAACTGGAAGTCACAGAATTCTGAAAATAACCTCTGACTTTATGTCTCCAACTGTCAACTACGAACTGCCTTATAAATCTCGAGTAGAGAGGACTGTATCCTCTGTGAGAAAGAAATTTTAAGAGCAGATAGTTGTTGGTTCACAGATGGATCAAAAACAACTTCCGGGTCTGTCAGTACAGATATTCCTTTCCTGGTTATTTCTTTTGTGGCGATTGAAATATCAGCCAGTTCTGTTCGGACCACGCTTGTATTTTTCCCATTCCCCACTTGATTCTTAGGCTTAGTGATCTAAAGTACACTCCACATCCTGAGCCTTCTTTGGTTTTTGAGTCGTCTGTATATGTGCATATTGCATTTGTAGCATCTGACTATGTGTTCTGTTTTCTTTTATATTTAGTAGGGTTTATTAAACACAAACCTGAATTCAACTGCATCTTTCTGTATTCTGTTTTCTTTTGTATTTTGTAGGGTTTGTTGAACACAAACCTGGATTCAATTGCATCACTGGTTGCCTGCAGCAGCGGTTGCGCAGTAAGCGCTTCTTGCCATAGGCTCAGTCTCAATTGACTCATTCCTACTTCGAGGTTTACACCAGCCGTGCGCAATCGTAACAGCCATTAACGCAACCTCCTCAACGTACAGGTCCAGAGGGGTCAGACCCGTAATTAATTCCATTGCCGCGGTTGGTGTTGTTCTCATGGCTCCTGTGACGTTTAAACAAGTTAGTCGCTGTTATTCATATAATTTTTGGATGGCCGTTGCTTGTAGAACTGTCGGTCCCCATGCAATGACTCCATACGTTAACATAGATCTTATTTTAGCAGTATCTAACTATCCTCCTACATTGCTCATAAGCCACATATGCAATTTTTGCTCATCTCTGTAGGTGAGACTTCCATGTTAGTTTCCTGTCTAGGATAGCACCAAGGTATTTCACCTCTCCAGAGAAGTTTAGTTCGCTTTTGAAGATTTTAACCCCGATAAACCTCTTTTCCTGGTGGAAATGACCATCTCAGTCTTCTTGGGATAGATCGACAGTGAGTGTTCCTCACACCATGTTTCTATCAATGTGAGCCCATCCCGCGCTCTATCGCACAGTGTATTAACAAATGTGCCGGTCTGCAAGATAATTATGCCATCTGCATATGCAATTGTGTAGAATCCAGACAGGGAAATTAGTACTCTGTGGAACCTTTGGTATAGTAATGAATATTACTGGAGTTTTGTATGAACACCAAACCGTTACATTCAACATCTCGACACGTATTTCAATCACCAAGTCATCATCTTCAAGAGGAAGAATAAACTGTTCATCTGTTAGATCTTCCTTTTGAAGATGATCACTTCATGATTGAAACACGTATCGAGGTGTTGAAAATGACGGTTTTGTTTGGGGATAGAACTCCAGAGAAATTAGTACAATCAAAAAATATTTTTAGATATGGTACATATCAATCACATGTCAGTGAATAAAAAAAACTGGTATAGAAGGTACCTACTGAAATATGATATAAAAGATGATCGAGCAATATTCAGAATTTTCCAACTTCAACTGTTGGTCAAATTTCGATATATACTCATTTCTGCAAATAAGAATCAATTTAGGGAAACCAGATGACCCATGTACAATTTGACTTTTTTTTCCAGGGCAACTGAAACCAAATTTATCACTCTTCATAATTTTAGATAAAAACAAAGTCAAGAATGACCTGTTTTCGACTATATTCTTCTCATATATTCTGAGGAAATTTAGGTGTCACAAAAATGCTATTGTGGTTAATGTTTTGATGATAGTTATGACCAACTTTGTTGAAACAAGTTGAGATGGTATATGAACTATATGAATATTTTGATATCATTAGGAACAGCACGTTGGGAAATGAAAAATCGTTAAATCCTCAGCTCGCAGATGTTTAGATTTTTGACAGAAAAATTAAATACTTGTGATGCACTGTTTGGAACCTTAGGTGAAGTAATGAATATTACTGGAGTTTTTTTCCAAAACCAAACCGTTATTTCAACACCTTCAAAAGGAAGATCTAACTGATATTTCTACTGAAGATGATCACTTGGTGTTCGAAACACGTGTCGAGGTGTTAAAATAACGGTGTGGTGTTGGGGAAACCTCTAGTGATATTTACAAAAAGTGAAGAGAATAAAATAAAAAATTTAAAATAAAACTAGAAGAGAAAGGAATTCGTATGTATGTAAATTCTATGATAACTCATTCAGTAAACAAAAAATTACAAAATAGAAGAAAAGAAAAGAGAAAATTCCAAAATTTGAAAAGAATTACTGAAATAGTAACAGAAAAAGAAAAATATTTTATTCAGTTTCACCAAATAGGTACTGACCACTCAGTAAAATTTCAAGACTTATTGAATAACATCATTTGGTTTTTAGTTGAATATTATTCAGTGATTCAAATTAATTCTTATTGGAATCAACCAATTATCCTAGTGAACAGAGAGCCGATGTATACATGAAATTGAAACCATTTCAGAAAAAGAAACAGAAGAAATCATTGTTGGAATTCACATAACCAATATATGTATTACTTTTCAACGTCAATTACTGGATTAGTACTGAAGCAGCTGGAGATAATCACTCGAAACATTTCTCACTTCTGAGATGACAAAAGCAAATAGTTTCGTACATACATCAGCCTCGCCAAATTGATTCCAAATCTCACCGTTTCATATCGTCGTTATTAGAATTCCCCGAGCTCACTTGCAGATATATCTTATCTCAGACGTGACAACAGGTGAAATATTTCAATCCAGAATACGTACAGGACCGGGCGAGCCACAAATACGATCCTGGTGTTTTGGTTTCATTTATAAAACATACCACATCATTTTAATAACAAACATACCAGAGAGAGAACAAAATTATATGATACTGTCAAAATATGAGTATGAAAAAATTTGTTAGAATCTTCATCGAAAATATCCAACAATTCAATTTCTGTAAGCTGAATTCTATCGATCTTCTCCAACTTTTTGAAATTCGTAGTGTTTGTCATCAATTGAATTTGTTTATTTTCCAATAATAGTTTACAATGTACAAAATGGAAAAGAGAAAATGCTCGATTGTCATCGTATTTAAAAATTACGCAAATGAACTCGCACCAGTATTTTGCAGACTCTTCAACGTGTCTTATAAGGGAGTTTTCCTCGTTGGAATATTGCTCACGTTCAGCTTATTCTTCCACAGCACTATAAACCAGTCGCTTTGCTATCAAAAATCATGGGAAATGTCGTTAACCAACATATCCTCAAATATTTGGAAGGCTTCAACATCTTGAGCGATCATCTATATGGCTTTCGGAAACAAATATCAACAGACGACCTTCTATCGTATGTCACCCATATTTGGAATAGCGTTATCGAGATACATGGAGAACCAAGAGCTTTGTGCATGATATTTCTAAAGTCTTTAACCGTATGTGGCATGGGGGCTCGCTGGCCAAACTTTGTGCTATGGCTTGTCTGATCATTTTTGTGTATGGCTCTTCAGCTTCCTGAAAGAACGTTCCCTCCAACTGGCCGTGGATCAATATCTCTAGAAAACTTTCACCATCAACGCTGGTGTTTCTCAAGGATCCATATTGTCTCCGACCCTCCTTTTATTGTATATCACCGACTTATTGAAAAAAACCAAGAATCCAATATATTGCTTTGCTGACGACAGCATATTTATCTCGTCATTCAATTTGGATTCCAGGACATCGACTACGGAGGCAACTCTTCACCGGCAGCAGGAGGTTGCATATCTTGATGACGATCTAGAAGTGATTTCGAATTGTGGTTGAAATAAACAGGTTCAACTCAATGCCACAAAAACCCAGGCATCGGTTGTCTCCAAGAAGACAAATGTCTAATGTAAGATCAGACAATTTCGCTTCCAACCCAAAGGACGTTTATGAGCAAGAACTTGTTCTTTCTATCGGTTTCGTTCAATTTTTCATTAAAAAATGATGGCCACCATCATGATGACGTTTTGAAAAACACAAGTAGGTATATGTATATGTGCACGTACATAAAATGAGATTTGTAAATATACACTCTGATTGGTATATGGTCACAACTTATTTGTTGAGCAAAATGAAGGAATTAGTAATCAGTTCTTCGTACTCCTACCAGAGATGAGATGTGGTTATTAATGATGACGTCATAATAAACTGATTTCATTGGTCTGAAACAGATTTGAGTATCTTCGACATAGTGATGACTGTTACTATAGTTTCTTAGAATCTTCTTTGGAGAAGAACATATGAATTGGAAATAGTAGTGGACTCAATACAGACCCCTGAGGTACTCCACGGATGATCCACGAATAATTTTATATCCATCAGATAAATAACCACTTAGTCAACTCACTGGTCTTGGGGCGAACCCACATTAGAGACACCGATGCTAAAGGTAAGTCATGATCAGGTTTTCACAAAGCTTTCCAATAGACTGTGGGAATCCGTGAGTTGAGCTACCTATAGGACCCGTCCCCAGGTGGCGGATAGAGAAATGTCCAGGTTACTGGGGGCTCTGACCGGGAAGCGAATGTGGCCTTACGGACGGGGTCGCTGGACTCCTGATCAATGGCAGAAATAATTAGGGTGAAGGGAACTTAAACTCCCCAAAAGTCTTTGCAAAACATGCCACCGTGGACGAGCCTATCTAAGATAAGGTGTAAGGAATCATGCCGACAGCTGAATGGCCGCAGGGTGATATGTGGTCACGAATGATCTCCTTGTGGAACCGAGCAATACTTCGTTGTGATCAGCCTTCCTCTGGTAATGCAGGGCTCTGTGAAGAATGAATGGGCATCATTTAGTTGTTTCGAAAGTTTTGTCCGTTTTTATGAGTCTACTTTGAACTGTAATATCTCAGCAGCATTCTAATCAGTGCACTTTTGCCAACGCTACGTAAGCCGAATAATTCCGTCGGCATAAAAATTGGGTGATCGGAATTCGATTAAGTCGATGAAGGCCGTTTTTTCCTAGTCCTCATTGGCGGAAATTCTACCGCTGGGAAATTCATCGGAGTGCTTGAAAATAATGTAGTCGTTTGGCGAGAGGTCTGTCGAGTATGGTGGGTGATGTAGAACGTTGACGCTCACTTCGTTTGATTTGTGAAACGTGCGGAAGAGTGTTGTCGTAGAGCAGGATGGGTCCTTTTCTGTTGATCAGTGCCGACTGCTGCTGACGCAATTTCCGGAACATTTCCTCGATTTTTTTCACAATAAAACTCTGCTGTAAACACGAAAAGAAACTTTTTGTTGATTTGAACTAGTGAATTGTAACATACTATTCAAACATATATGAGTTTTCTGAGTAGTATGCAGCAGTACTCCAAATAAATCGTAATCAGAACGCTGACATCTATTGGAAGTGCGTATTATATTTAATGATCATTTCCATTCATGTTTTGATTGGGTACAGGAATTGATATCAACAAGTACCCTCCTTCTTCTGTTCGGCCTCAGTTTCATTTTTCATAGTGACTAAAAATAGAGTGAGAAATGAGATACAAACAGAAATATCTGTAGCGTGAGGAAAACTGAAATCCCCTCAAAAGCATTTGTAAAACATGCCACCGTGGACCAGCCTACCCAAGCTAAGGTGTAAGGAATCGTGCCGATAGCTGAATGGCCGCAGGGTAATATGCGGACACGAACGATCCCCTTGGGGAACTGGGCGAAACCTCATTGTCATCAGCCTATCTCTGATAATGAGGAGCTCTGCCAGAGGTGACCAACTATTTCTTAGCTACTCGTGGGAACACACATGAATGAAACAACTGAAACGAAAACCAATCTCGAGGCTGGACAGAAGTGCTCACCTCAATCTAAGGAGGTGGCGGGGGTGAACAGAAATGTCCACCCCAATCTACCGCTGGGAATGAGGCTGGACATAGCAGATCACCTCTAAGAGCAAGGACACTTCCTGCGCCGGCCCCAAAAGCTCCACCTTTAATAAAGGCGAGGAACCGGCTGCCCCTGCAGAAAAGCTCCCTCACTTGTGTACCTCCACGGAGGGAACCCCAAGAAGGTTGAAGGAGCCGCGCAACAACAGTTATATCGCAGCACCTTCCAAAACCTTTACGGACGCCACCGTGAGACCCCTCAAGGTTGCCAAAGAGAGTATGTTTGGCGAGTCTTGGCCTACACCTGCCAATATAAAGGATATGTCTCCCAATAACCTGTTCATCTTCCTGGAAAGGACAGAATGGACGATGACCTAGGAGGACAACTTCGCGGGAGGATGTACAAGGGATCACATGTGGCCTAAGTGCTGTGAGTCTACACTCACCCTCCCTACTCTACAGATATTAGATACAGATGTGAGAAGGATATATTTTGGAGAGAGTCATATTTGACCGGCTTTGCCTGAGAACACACGGTGGTTGGTCTACTGCACCGAAGGAAAGCAAAGACCACACAGTGGTCATTCAAATAGAAATTTCTAGGATTCATTAGGATAAATGCCAACTCTTGAGGTACATGAAAATATTGATTTGAAAGGACAATACTCAAAGTATTATTTTCAATTAGTTAATTTCAACTAATCATAGAGTCAGGATTTTTCACAACAGATTTTTTCAATTATGAAATTGAAGCAACAAAGGACAAGAAAAATCAATTGAGGATCAGCGAAGTCCAGTTGGAGGAGTGTGAATGAATACCTTCGAGTTTCCTTGATGGTTCTTGGGGGAAGCATTTGATTCAGATCATTTAACCTTGGGTTAAAACCCTGTATGTTGTTACGTTTCATATTCAAGTAACCATTGGAAAGTGAAGAAAATTTCAGAACTTTGACAATCTGATTTCTTCATACAGTGACGATCTACATTCAGTAACAATCTACATTCAGTGATAGTCATTTATTATTTCAATTCATTCATTCATTCATTCAAATGGTGGGGATTCAAAACCCTTTCAAAGTTCTTGAGAGAGAAAAGAGAGCTTTCAATTTGATAACCCTTTTCAGCACTTATGATTGAATTTCTATGCAAAAATCAAGAACTGACCTGCGACCTTACCTCCGCAAATCAAGAGCTAGCTGTTCCATTAGGTCATAAATACTACCTGTTTTGAATCGAGGTTGTCTGGAAAATTATGATTGTTAATTTGTTATTGATTTTTTAAATTGTGATGTCCATCTATCACCCATATATTTTCATGTATAGTGTTTTAATTTTCATTGAGTGATGATGTATTCAGTGTTTCAATAATTCACAAAATAACTACAGATTTTTTGTAAAATTTCGTGTTTATTCATTCGTTGCCACAATTGTGAATATAGTAAATTTTCCAGTACTTTGACGTAATATATCAAACCCTAGTCTTTTCGAAAACCTTGTATGATGTCCACCCTACGATGAATCATTTCACCCAAGACAAATTAGATTGTCATCCACATTTCCGCCTAATGACAAGTCACCTGGGGTCAAGGAACGCCATATTTAATTCCCCTATCACGGTTAGTACAGGTTAATCTGGAAAGATCCCAAGGCGCACTTTCCGATTCAATTAATTTCCAGCAAGGAATGGGATGCAATTAATCTCTGTTGAAATCTATGAAGGGCGATTTTCGAGTCGATGCCCTTGGGAAATGGAAGCGGTAAGAAGCATTGTGATTCTATAGGTTCGAAAAATAATTCATATTATTTTATAGTTCAACGATTTCGGTGAATTCACATTTATAGAGAGTACATCGAATGCAAACCATGTATCACAGTGATAAGTGAAGACATGGAGAAAGAGTATGAGAGGGTAACTTTATTTTATGACGCGCCTTTTTTTTCCGCGGCCGGCGCGGAAGAAAAATGCACACATTTACAACATGTCAACCTTCAAAAATATAGCGGTACGAAGTAACAGTGACGAAAATGTAATTTTCATATTGTTGTGAATCATGCCCTGAAGAAAATAACGCAGGTCGCCACTATTAGCCATAGTACAGCGAACATGTCACGAGAGGCAGCACTAGTAGTAGGGACAAACAATAAACTATTCACATGTAAAACAGTGTTATTTACGTAATATTAATTTATTATTTAAAAATATGAATCTGATATAAAAAATTATTTTGTGCTAGTATAATGCCAACATATGAAATGAATAGTAAATTTTTCATAGTTATTTACCACTGATTAGAATGAGATATAACCTCAATCGTTCATTTAATTCTGTTTAAAATCTGTTTTTTCGTTATTCAGCTGTCGCCCCCATACGAACGATAACTCTCAAAAGTTGAGAAACTTGTGCGAGCTAAGGACTATCGAGGTCTTACCTTTTGACGTGTGATTCTTAACACGGTAATTATATTTATTTATTATATTTAATTGAATGTATTTCATTACCATCTATATTTGATTCATATTTCATTCGGAAATAAATCTGAAATTCATAATTATTTTGAATTTATTCTATTACAGTTTGGATATACCGCTACTCTTTTACTAGAGTCTGTATGCTAACCTGTCTAATGATTCATTTTTTTTTTCAGTTACTTTTAAATTACGGCATGCAAGCCAACGTTTTAATGTTACAACATTGTTATCCTTCACAGTTGCAAATTTTAGTTTTTCTCCAGGAACATCTTCTTGTGTTGAAAACATTTTTTTTTCAATTGTACTTTATCATATGTTTATACGAGGATCAGACAGTGTTTGTCCCTACCGAACTACTAGCGCTGCTATTTTTTGTACTTCAGGAAAAATGTTCATTGTGGCGTATGTAGCGAAATACATCTGGCGTAGCTATAAGCGCGCGAATGTAGGATGTTCG
This sequence comes from Leptinotarsa decemlineata, assembly GCF_000500325.1. Lineage (NCBI taxonomy): Eukaryota > Metazoa > Arthropoda > Insecta > Coleoptera > Chrysomelidae > Leptinotarsa > Leptinotarsa decemlineata. Next base: position 86,741 of record NW_019289983.1, on the reverse strand, counting down.
CTGCCGCTCTAGATGCATCTAGAATAATCCTACCGATTTCGATGGGATCTCGGCGAAATTTTCCAGCACATTCGATTACGATATGTCAACGCTAGCCACGAGCATTTCGACACAGTCAAGTGAAGTTACAGTGCGGTACACTTAGCGATCTAGTAAGGCGATAGACATTCGAATGATTTTTTCTTATTGGTCAGTGAGCTATGCTTGAAGACTGGCAGTAAACAAATCTAAATAAATGAACTTCAAACGTTCAAGCCAGTCTCGATATACCTACACAGTGGGTTGAATGGACTGACGCTCATCAGAAAACAACTACTTCCCAGGCTGATACCACGAAGGGTGTTGGATTATATCCGATAGGCATCAGTTTAGGAATCTTCACAGAAAATTTCCTGCATATGCAATTGGCAATACAACTGAAAAAGTCGACCTTCAATTTTGGAACGGGCACACTTGCAGATTTTGTATTCAAAGTTGAATAAAGTTGAGTTTAATTATTCAGTGTAGTCTATTATTGGTCAACTCATTGGAAAAAACATAGCAATATGTAAACGCGCCCCTTTATTCCCACGGGGAGCAATTGGAATATTCGAAAATATTTCCTTAGTGCGCATCATAGACCTGAGAAGCACCTATATACCAAATTCTAGCTTCCTAGGACTCACCATTATGGAGAAACAGAGATGAATGAGTGAGTGTTGAGTATCTGGCTTTCACACTTATAAAATTGTTTCAGAACTGATAAATACCTTTGAAAAGTTTCAGCCATATCAACCGAACTGTATATCAATGATATTGTTTTTTCCAACAAATATTGATCATTTGATTCAAAATACCTTTCTAATTCACGAACGCAATGGAATGAATCGAATAACAAATATCAAGTTAGGTCTATTTTCGGACTCTAAACCATTCAAAGTGCGTGAGAATGAACATTGAGATCACATCAGGTATAGACCATCAACAGTATCGAAATTGTAAGAACACATTTGTTAATAAGACGGATCGGATTGAATGGAACCCAACTCGGGAGAGAAGTGTACGTGGATTGTTCGAAAAATAAGGTTAATGTTTGAATTGTACGGGCTACGAACATTCGATTGAAGATTTGTTTCATTTTTGTACGCTTGTATTAACAGGGGAGCCCCAGAGGGGAATTCGGGATCAACTGAAGCGCGGCAGAATAATATCCAGGGGGATACCTTCTACCCGGTTAAGTACCTCCACCAAATATGAGCCCCATATATGAAGCCGCCCGTGAAGGATAAAGGATCAGATTAGTAAAAAAAAAATGATCATCAGAAATTCTCGAGCGCGTCAGATTAAGGTAGAGTGAGAGTGACGTAAAGAAAGGGGAGGGCAGCAAAGTTGTGAAAAAATAACGTCATTTCGACATTCTCGAGAGTAACTAATTTTTTTATTTTGAAGGAAATAATTCAAGGATAACGGAAGGTATATAATCTGACGATTTCCGCAATCCGAAATAACAAAGATTCGTCAATAAATGTCAATGCGTGCAGCTGTGTGATACCTATATTTCCCTCTCCGAGTTTCTATTCCTCTTTCACTTTTTCTCTATCTATTACTCTCACTCCGTCTCCACTCTGAATTATGTTGCCATGACGCCATCACAGCTGATCACAGAGACTCGTTCGTGATGAAGATGAAGATGATGGAAATCATAATAAAGGAAAGATAGATAGATAGATAAACGATCCCGAGAAAAATATCTGATCTAGGTGGGGATCGAACTCACAACCTTTCGATCGTGAGTCGGGCGCACTACCACTGCGCCAATTCAGCGCTCATGAAGATGAGAATCTGTATAATTTTTCAGCTTTCTTTCTGATAATCAAAATCCTCAATGCAACAAGTTACTGATAAATAGAACATTTCAGATTGTCTAGGATGAAAATACTAGAAACTATTTGTTTACATGTGGTTGACAATGTTTCGTGGTGTATTTTATCAGTTCGGAGTTCCATTGTCTGATATAATATAAATTGATTTGAAATCCCTAAAAAAATTGAAAAGAATAACCGAAAATAACAATTTTATCAAACAAAAAACTGAAATTACAAAGAAATAACATAAGAGCAACATAAAAAAATTTAAAAAAATGAAATAAAAATGAAATCTGAAATTTAAGAAATATTATCATTTTGTCGCGCGATAGATTAACTTTTTTCATATTAATTTAATTTGTATGGTTGGTGTAAAGGGCAACTCTAGTCACCAGATTATAATGTGACCTTTTATTCACACATTTGATTGGTTACTATATACTTTCTTCAAAAAATGTATTTCATTTCGAACTTTCATGTAGAAAAGGACAATATTTGGTGAATTGTTGGGCTCGGATAAAACCACCATCCCTAGACTACATATTACAATATAATATGAGCGACAGCTGATTAACGGAAAAACAGATTTTTTGAAACAGATTCACTTACCGTATCTTATTTTACTATTCATAAGGTTTCTGTTCTACTGCATTCCTTCATATCCTCATGATATTTTTTGTGTGTATATTTTTGTTTGAAAAATAATTTCTAATTCATAAACATAACAACGGAACATAAAGAATACAGAAATTCTAGATCGGTGGCGAATCAAGTATTTAAAGCCAACTCAGAACTTAATTCCTTCAAAACAACTGGAAAATTAATGGAGTTCTGGATAGCTAAGAGGTTTATCCTCTTTCTGTATACCCCAGACTGTTTTGCTTGGGAACATATTTTAGGATAGTGAGCGTAGAATGCTGTCCTTACCGGTTCGGTTTGTTTATCATATCAAGTGCTATTTACTTTGAATTTAACCAACCTGAACTGAATAGAATGATGTAGAACACGATTATTGTTTAGAAAATTAACATAGTAATTAGTACGTTTACACCTGATGCGGTATTTTCATACTGATGGAATGCGGTCAATTATAATACTCGTTTCATCCGTGGTAACATTTTATTGGTTAATTTAGCGACTACGATGTGAATAATTTATGCCTTCATATACATACATGTTTCATTTTCATTTACTCCATTATATCATTTGTAGTTTCGCCTATCTGTAAACACAGTAGAAATGTTATTAATATGATATATTGGTATTTCTCAAAATGAGTGAGTAGGTATGTATATGGAGGATCCCAAATCAGTATCAACTTTGAATTGAAAGGGGTATATTTGCATCTTTATACAAAAAAATATGTGAAACTCCCTAGTAAAGGAAAGAAGCAATCAGTTCCAAAATAATGTCTCCACAAAAATAATAATTATGTAAAGATGAACATTGGATTATGTGAAAGAAAAAATACGTTCGAAACAACTGAACATTGAATTATACAAAAACACGTTTCTCTAGCCAGTTTTTACTCGAAACATTCGTTATGTAATTGAATCAGATTTCATTCACAGGATTGCTACACAAAATAGTAAATGTCGAAAAATTAGAAATGGTAATTGGAACAATGTTTTCAAAGAAGTATTATATGTAAATGTAGCATTACAAAATTTCTACTCAATATTGAATAACATTATAAATGAATCATTACCAAAATTCGTTGCTAAAGCTCATACGAGGGAAAATCCTCAGTGGTTTACTGATGAAATAATTGATACACTCAAAGAAAAAAACAGATATAGGAGATTGAACAAAGTATTAGACTCTTTTGAAGACAAATGTGTACAAATGAGAAAAAAATTGAAGAATTTGAATAAATTTGAAGAACGTAGGTATGTGAATGAAATATAGAAAAAAAAGTAGTAATTTGAATTGTGGGATTTATCGACTGAATGGGGAAGAAGTAGAGATTAATGAAACAGCTGATGCATTTGAAAACATTTTCTCATCAGTTTATAAACCAATTGTAGCAAAGTATGATTAATATCATGAGTATGATAAATTTTATCCTACATCATAATTGACATCGATGAAATTACGAAATCGGTCTATGATAAGGCAGTTAAAAAGTTCAAATCCGCTGGAATAGACGGAATTCCACCACATGTTCTTGAGGCTTGCAACGAGTGATTGAGTGAACCTTTACTACATATATTCAACCTAAGTCTGCAAACCGAATAGATATCAAAAATTATAGATGCATTTCTATTATGTCTGCACCGTCTGAATTATTTGAACAGTTGATTTACGCTAAATTGTATCAGCATGTTGAGAAACATGTTATTCCCCAACAACACGGTTTCGTAGCTTGCAAGTCTATAGTTACTAATTCATTTCGTTTAACTAATCGTGCATATGACATATTAGAAGCAAAGTCCCAATTAGATGTAGTATTCACAGATTTTCAAAAGGCATTTGATAAAGTGGATCATGAATTCTCCTCAATAAATTGCATAGTTTTGGATTGGCGAATAATTTTATGGAAGTACTTAATGAAAAATCACTTGAAAGGTGGGTCTTTCATGGTTGAACATACACATATATTTTCATTTTTCATCAATGGTGATTTCTCTAAAAAGTTTTGTACCAACGCGGTATTACCTCAGGGCTCCGATCTTGGACCCCTCCTTTTCATCATGTTTTTCAATGATTTGACTTCGGTACTGTATCACTCAGATTGCTTGATATTTGCTGATGTCTTGTAGATTTTCAAAGAAATTGAAAATGTTAGCGACTGCGTCAAGTTACAAAATACATAATTTTCATAGGTGGAGCTGTGAAAATAAGTAATTTTTCAATATTAAAAAATGTATCACAATTACTATATAATGCTTGAAAAAAAGTATTGAATTTGAATATATAATAAATGGACAAGCTCTTTAGAGCTGCCAACAGATGAAGGATCTAGGTGTAATATACAATAATATCTTATTGTTTGCAAGTTATATTCAGGGAATAATTAGTTCCTCAAATCGTAGTTTGACATATTCGATAAAACAAACTAAAAACTTAATTTGGAAGCATTTGTTTGCGTTTCTGCGTTATGCGTTTTTTTCAACATTGAGTAACAATGTTAGATTTAATTTATTCATGTAATGGGAACGATAGATCTGTTTGGATATAAATAAATCAATAAATAAAGGGAAGATTAGGTATATGAATACGAGAAAAATGTAGATGAGCAGAAGCAGATGTTGAAAGGAAACAAGTTGACTAAACTTTTTTATTATCCTTTGTATTTTTGACGAAACTCAAAACTCCGTATTTGTCTATCGTTTCTATTTCTCCCGAAACTCCATGTCTATTGAGGAGAAAGTGAATTTCATTACTCATGATGGCGTCTGCAGAAAATTTGAAATTTCTCAACACTTCTGTGTGTTTATTGAATTCACTACGTTTTTTGGGCAACTCGAGTACTGAAGTGTTTCAATTATTGAAAATTGTTGATGTTGATTTGCAGTTAATTATCGTATGTATAGATATGTAGTTGAACTTTATGAAGATTGAGCTCTCCCAGGCTTCAAAAAGTAAAGGATTTCATCACTTGGAGTTCGTGCAGAAAGTATCAATAGTAAATTCTCATCTTCTGCGTCAGTGATAGATATATCAATCCTACTGAATTGTTTCATTGCGGTTTCAATAATAAGGACATCAGAATCATCAATAGCTTTCATAAGAATATTGTGTAAGTGGATCATTCGAATAACATCAAAATGAAGCGCGATTTATTGTGATCATTTTTCGTGTAAACGGTGTAACCATCAAATATTACCGAAGTGACTATATAAGAGTATACATGTGGATTTTCTAAGTTTGAAATTGTGATGACCCAAAAACGATTTTTCCTTAGAGAACATTTTTGTAGAGAATTCCAAGATCTTCCCGACTTTTCACATCTGATTTATAATGACGTATTGAAGGTATATGTGATTATCTTACCCCAAAGGGTCAATGTAAGTACAATGATTCAAAGTTTATTTTCATATGTTACATACTCATCCAGTTACCCAAAAAACAATGAACGAATTGTCACCAAGTTTCTAATGTACGAAAGATCCATAATGATGAAATATATATTCTGAAAAATAAAACTAAACTGTCGATCATTACTATCTAATGCCTACAAGAAACAAGGCATCTAACAAACCTGTCCCGATGAATATTTACGGCGTTAGATCCCTAGAATTTCAGATAATTTCAGTGTTCAGTAAGTGATATGTATTACTGTCGCTCAGGGCGACATTTCTATTACTCGAATCCGTCCCTGAAATTTGTTCACGTTCAGCGATGTGTTATAGCTCGGAATACATTTTGACGTTCTTCTTTCTCTCGGGAGTATCATATTAAAGTGAATACCGCTGGATGCCAACAGACAACCTCAAATTCGATTCCTCTGAGAAATCACAAACTCTGCATAATTCCGCTCACATCCTTTTTCTCGCAGGTGCATTGATAACGATATTATCGAATTGGGTCGGGGTTCTGCAATTCAATTTATGAGGGCTCCGGTTTGATGAAATTCCATACAGTGTGTTTATGGAGAGATAGGTAATTAAAATCAAAGTGGGAGGAACATAAAAGGGTATTTAAACTCAATTGAACGCTACCGAATGGACTAGATGTATGGGTGCATTCATGATTGAAAATCATGATATTCAACAAGGAAAACGCAAAGTGCATAAAACGAAACATTCTTAGTGGGCTCATTGAAATGGTTTATGTCACTATGGGAAAATATCTATCACGTAACCAATCAGGAAAAGGCAGTAAGTTGCAAATTGATTCCAGTACGTTATGACTTCTAGAGGCATCGAACGGGGCGAGGACGAATTAGGTTCGTTCCAACCAGCGTCAGAAACAGTTTCTGACAGTCAGGATTGTGCGCAGTAATGTGATTGCGTTCCACCGTGAGTTTCCAACCTTAGTAAACTATCAGTTTTCTGTTCCATCCAAGATTCAAACCTGTTCGAAATATATCAGAATGGTTTGAGGATTATCTTCCAACCATTAATCTGACGCATGCGTATTCCGTATTACTGTTTCTGTTGTATGTTCATGCAACTTGCAAACAACATAACCTGCAAAAATTGTAATAAAATAAATTACGTATTTGCTGGCGCAGGAAAAATTAGGAATTCTTTAAGTGAACTAAAATATGAACATCTTTAATTACACAAATTAATTATTGCGGTGACCTACTTTCACCTCCCAGTTCCATGTTGATTAGTAAATGGAATAGAGATATAAAATATTGCAACCTTCTTTTACTCTTATTTGCTGATGATACCCTTGTATATAAGGAAAACTGTGATTTAAAAGAAGCTGTACAAAATATCAATATATCTTTAAAGATCATTGAATTATATCTACAAGTGAATAAACTTTAATTGAATATCAATAAATCTGAGGCAATGATGGTTACAACAAATTCGAATCAAAGAAAGATTGATACTAACGACGTTAATATCAGCATATTCAATAATCAACTCACAATTATAAATGAAATTAAGTTCCTAGGATTCATTATAGACCATAAATTAAATTTGAATGAGCATGCCGAATATTCCATTAGAAAGATATGCAAGAAAAAGTATTTTTTCTCTAGAATTTCAAAATCTTTATCAACCTTTGCTAGACTAACATGTAAAACTGCATAATGAGGCCACACTTTGACTACTGTGCCACACTGATGTATCTATTCAATCAAAATCAAATGGGACAGTTGCAGAAACTACAAAATCGAGGTATGAGAATCATTTTGAGATGCAACCAGTATACCCCTATTGAATCTATGTTGAATACTCTACAGTGGCAGCCGGTACATAAAAGAATGTAGTATTTGAGCATGATTTTTATTTTCAAAATTTCGAGTGGGATACAACCAGCCTATCTTAGCAGATATTTAGTTCGAAATTGTGACATTCATTCATATAACACAAGAACATGTAATACATTTTATAGATCCCGAACAAGAGTGGAATGAATTCATTGTTCTTTAAAGGTCTTGATAGTTTCAATAAGTTACCTGATGAAATGAAACATGTAAATTCCTTGAAAGTATTCAAAAAGTTATTATTAGAATATATCAAATTGTAATACATGACGCACTGTAAAATTATATACGTATATAAATTATTCATATATGCATAACTATATATTGTATATTAGGATTCCTAAAATAAAGTCTACTACTACTACTCTCCAGAAATACAATTGATTAGATTTATTTTTAAAGGTTATGTTGAAATTCCATGCCAAACTTCAGTTGAACTATCAGCTGTCAACTGTTCCAATCAGAAATTTCAAATTAATCAGAAACAAATATCTACCAGACACGCGCGTTGACAACGATTTACAAACTGTTGGAAATCTGTTGGTGACTCAAGGTTGGAACGAACCTATTAAAAGGAGCAATCAAGGTAGTAGTATCTAAACTATGTAGCTCGGAAAAGTTCATCAGCCAAACGCAATCGGCCACTTTCGACGCCATGAAACTATATTTTCGGAAATATTGAGTATTTGAAAGTCGAAAATATAGCCATTTGAAAAAATCATCCTGAGAGAAACAAACAACAATGGATCCCCTGATTGTAAGACAAGAATATTTTGACAGGTTCTACAGAAAACAAAAGGTGACATTTCATGGGATCCCGGAGAAAGGAAACAAAAACCGTGGTCACGTGTTTCAAATTCTAGGATCTGAAAAAAATGGAAATGGTTGGGTGGAAGAGCAAGTTCTGATTGCGTTACTCAAAGGACAAGATCAGAACCTGATTTTTGCTTTCTGACAAAAATGTAGGAGATATCATTCAAGGATTGTTTGTATCATTCATACTTCATAATATATTTTGTCAGTAGTATCAATTATCATTATTATTATCAGAAGAACATTGATGTGAAAGGAATCAAGATATGTTTTAGAATTGACGAAACATTAACATAACATCATTACATAATGTTTCTTCATTGTTCTTTCAACTACATATGGTTTGTTATCATATACTTGGGTATGTTTTCAGTTTTTCCAGAATCTGCATCAGTAGCCACAAATTGCACAAAAAATAGAAATGAGTCGACGAAATTGTTGAGTTTTTTGGAGATTCATCTCAACAGTCAAACCCATAAGATAATAAAAAAAAATATTAAAAAGATGCATTTGGACTATATTTTACAGATGTCTCAGAAAGATATAATGCAGATTTTTTCCAGACTCTTCTTGGAAATGCCTTCAAAAGGCTCATTGAATATGTTTTTCAAAGATACCATTTGTAACAGAATTTATCTTGGGGACATATTGGAAATACCTTTTCGGGAATGAAAGACGAGCACGAAATATTTTCGTTTCTGGAAGCCTATATCTTCAAGGTATCTTAGTTGCATGTGGAATACCACGCGGTCGCATGTTTTCAAACAGAATGACTTCTCTATTCTAGATATGCAACTGTATACCAGAACCTAAAAGAGTTTTTGGTTCACAATGAACTGTAGAGTTTATTCTAAAGTCATTCGAAATATATTCCACGTATTGAACCATCTCATTGTCAGATATGCTTTCTCGAAACTGTAGAATCATCAATATCCATCAAATATTACACTTTCAAGAAAACTATATCTCCATTTCTCTATTCACTATGACCATTGCTTTTTATTCGAGCGCATTTTGTCGGGCTCCTCTTGTCCATAGTGAACAGAAGCTTTATTCGGGGATACAGCGGTCTTACTGGAAGCAATGAAAATAACAAAAATAAATGTTCGTATATTTTATAGAACTGATGATCTTGTCGAATCCGTAGACATCTATCCTGGTTACTGACATAGGGGGCCTCCAGTCTTCTCATCTTTCACTTCATCATTTATTCAAAAGTTACTTCATTTCATATTTAACATTATAATGATATTGACGTATTGCATTTGGGAGAGAAAGGTCAAAAACTCAATGGAATGTTTAGAAATCAATAGGAGTGAAAATTCGGGATTATTTCTCAATGATCAAATGAATTTAAATTGTGCCCTTCATTGAATTCAGTTTGCAACTAGCAAATTGGTGATTAGGACAGATCATTAAAGTAGGTGAAATGATGGTGCAAGTAAAAATTGTAATAATCATTCTCCAGTCTCATTCAGGTAAAAATTGTATCAATTATTCTCCAGTGTAATGAATTGTTATTAGAAAGGTACATACTTTAGGTAATGAATTCATCATTCAGATATTTGTCAGGTAGTAATAGTCATTATGATTCAAATTACTATAAAAGCACGACATAGAATTTGCACAAACAATATTGTGACTCCTGTAGTTGCTATTGTACAGCGAAACACATACCTACATTCTCAAATGAACATCTCTCATCAAGTTGATTTTGAAAACTTCATTTTAGGCTCACACCTTTTGTACTCCACTCCGACCACGACATCCACGTGTCATCTTGGCACGCGGTACAACCGTCCTCTTTACTGGGAACGGTTGTGTGGTGTGAGTAAACTAAGTTCTATAAGATTGCTGTCAAAGATTGGTTACAAGACAAATATATCCAAATCTCTGAGTAAAGATTATCCTATTCCGTTTTATCGTTCCAAATATATTCAAATCATTTGAACATATCACACGAACAATTTCATACATGCTTTGTCGTATTTGGTGAAATTTCCCATTCTTTGACAGTCAAATCAATGTGAGTTTGATCAAAACGATGAAAAGTAGCGTCGTCTGCGAACAAAATACCACTGACGCAATGAATCTGTCCGCAAAGATCATCAATATAGATAATGAAAAGAAGTAGTCCTATAATTGAACCTAGAGGTACATCACGTATTACATGATGAGAAATTATGATGAATCGTATGATCACGTTGAGACAGATCTGTCAGCAATTCGTCTGATACCATAATATATCAGATTCACTAAAAAAACCTAACAATCGAAGCTCACAGATCACACAGGGTAGATATGGTGTGTCCACCTTCTTTCGAAGTAGCACTCACCAGTTTTGTTATAACAAGAGTGATGGATCGGTTCTTCCGAAAACCGTACTGATTTTCATTCAGAAACTTATTTCGTTGGTTTTTCTCGATAATTAGCTCCATAATTAGCTTTTCATGTCAGTTATAACCTTAAATGCCTCATTGGATGTGGCAGGAGAATACCAAATGTCATTCTCTCTAAAAACTACGCAAACAAGTTATGAATCAAATCTATCCAATTTTGAACCATAGTGTGGAAATTGCATATCTTGATCGACCTTCCTTATAATAACGAATTTGAAATTGATTTTTCTGTTGACCCTTCCATATTCCCGCCAATTAGCATGAAAATTGGCCATTGCCAATTCTATAACCATGCAGGAGTGTTATATCAGTATGCAAATGATCATGCGAGAATCAGTGTGGTGTCTGTTTGTTCATTTGAGTCTGGTGTTATTCTGATCGATATGATGAAAACTGCAAAAAAAACAACGGAATTATATTGCAGTTGTAGCTTGGTAGATGTCTGATTTTCGAAGAGGAAAGATTTCAATTATACTATGGAAACATCAACTTCATTATCTGTTTAAAATCTGTTTTTCCGTTAATGTGTTGAAAATAATCATGCTACAAGTTTATAACTGAGAAATGAAATGAACTGAAATATATTTGACGGAGCGAAGCGTAACAGTTTCCACAATTATATAATTCATTTAACTTCCATGAAAATTATCACATTTTTTATGATAAATGATATTGCATAATTCCATAATGTGTAAATGACCATTGGTTCCGAAAATCATGCGCCCTGAGAGAAACTACTGGATCGCAAACGACAGCTTTGTGCATTCGACAGGCTAAATCTTCAGCTAATCTGAGGCAAATCAATACGGCTTTGAGAACTACAGTGATCATTATAAGAAGAAATCGCTTCTTCATTTTGGAAAATATTTCTTTAACCTGAAGCTAAAAATCTCACGACGATTGTTTCACTCCGACAGTTGAGGAGAATGGTACTTGTTTATCTCCTTGTATCTGCCTGAATGTGAGGAATGAATAGTTTCATCAATTTGGCAGTTACTTACAGAAAGGTGAAATAAAATATTCAAGTCGTCACCTGAGGTGAAAAAGATTTTGAAACCTGAGGCTATAGGGACAATAAAACAAGTGTCTCATTACGAAACATCGGTGTCCGCTATTGAGAAAGGCAGTATTATATGCAAGTGAAATTTCATCTTTTTTATATACTATGTTGTGTAGCTTTTCTGTAAATGATATCTGATTCAATTTCTTATTGTATATTCAGAAAATAGAAATAGAAGATGGTGTTTCTTTGTATAATTCAATTTTCATAAAAAAGTATTCATTTCGAAATTATTTCTTTCGTGTAATTCAACGTTTATATGAAAAGAGTTGTTCCAAAAGGGTTTGTTTTCGCAGTTTGTGTCAGAATACTTTCTGAGTTCAATGTATGAGACTTCCACATTTTTGTTAATATTTCATTCAGGAGTCATTTGATTTTTTTTCTTTTCTTTAAAAGTTTTTCAACGTTTTTTCGTGTAGAAATGGAGAAGTAGGAAGCCAACTGGCCCGACAAAGAAATCACAAAAATTCTTGAAAAAATGTATTTATTTTCTAACATAACACTTTTCCCAGCGACGCTCCATGAGTTCGATACTGTTTTAATTAAGAACTAACTTGCTCCTCAAAATAGCCATTAACTGTCACTGTCGACATCACTTCATTATCATTAGAAAATCTTAGATCACTGAGCCTTCTTTCCAAATTAGGGAACAGAAAATAATCTAAGAGAGTTAAATCTGGCGAATAAGGTAGATGAGGTAGCAATTAAAACTTTAATTCGGTAATTTTGGTCATTGCGATAATGAATTTGTGAGCACATGCATTGACTTGATGAACTCATACAGCCTCGTTTAAACTCTACTACCCAAAATTTCACTATTATAAACGAAGGTGGCAAACTCACCGAGCCTTTTTTTTTCAGTTTAGGAACAAAAAATAATCCGAGGGGGCTAAATCTAGCGAATAAGGTAGATGAGGTAGCAATTAAAACTTTAATTCGAAACTCTCAGTAAACGTAGGACGGGTTGCAGAATGGTGTTATCGAAATAACTAAAACCGGATAAATGTGAGGTCATGTCATTCAGTTCGAAAACGAACATCTTGATCTTTGATTATTCAATAGAAAAGGTTTCCCTGGTGAGACCAGAAACATTTACTGATCTTGGCGTCACATTTGACACTGCACTATCATTCAATAGGCATATCGATAATGTTGTAACCTCCTCCTGTCTGTACGGATTAATTTCACGTAACAGTAGTGATTTCAAAGAAACTTCCAACTTAAAAACTTTATTCTATGCTTTCATGAGATCAAAGTTAGAATACGCGTCAGTTGTGGGGAACCCCTTTTATCAATATCGTATTGATAGTATAGAAGCAATTCAACGACGATTTTTAAAACTGTTAAGCCTAAAAACCGATGGCATTTATCCTCCAATAGGAACAACCCACTCTGAATTGCTACAAAAGCATAACTTTTTCAGTCTCGAAAAAAGGCGTGAATATTATAGTGTTGTACTAACCTATAAAATTATCAATTGAAGAATTCTCCAATCCATACCATGTGTAAAGTTACGAACTCTGTCAGCGATAATTTAGATATATTTAGGTGCAAATTGTCAGATATAAAATCCCACTTCCTAAAATAATTGTTTTGTCACCTACAATAAATATAAACTTGTAATTTTTATAGTCACTTGCTTGTGATGTATTCATTATACTCTGTTATTTCCTGCTCTGTAATTGGGCTATGTCCTGTAGAGTATTGTATTACAAATAAATAAATAAATGAATAAATAAATAAATAACGATGACCAATTATTATCATTTTCACATATTCATCGAAAACGTTCGCTATTGATGGCAGTCAAATAAATATTAAACAACGCAGCGTCACAACTTGAAACATATGCTTCATTGATTATGTACTTTCTAATACACTGATATTTTTCAAACAAATATCGCCATCTCTAGGTCAGGACCAGTATATCTGGGAAGATTATAATATATCAACATTTGATTCAGGGAACTTCGCGTTCACATACGAACCTTACACCACCAAAACACAATAAACATAAGAGTCATTCGTAAAACAGAAGGCAATATTTGAAATACGTTTTGTAGAGCATCAAATGGAAAAAATATATTCAACAATTGATATTTTTTTGTACTGAGAGGCAACTTGAATTCATAATTTTCCATTTAAATATAAAATTGTGTGATTTCTACAAAAAAGTTTCATTAGTTGGTGATATTTTCAATTGCAACAGGCAATTAAAACAATTTCAAAAAGCTGACAACAAATTAACATGATTTGTATCCGAAAAGTTCCAGTTTCTAGAAATCGATTAAACTGTGCCATCTGTTAACAAAAGCACAGCCTGGAACTTACTATAATTTCATAATTAAACCGCATATGAGTGTGGCAGAGCTATTTTTCGTGTTTCGCACGTTCTCTATGCACAACTGCAATTTTAATAGTGTGAGTAATGGAAAATTTTTCATTTCGTCCATTCTTTGTGGTTGCTCCATAACAATTCCAAATTATATTTCTTTTTAGTAAGCACCCGTCATAAAATAAAAGTAACTGAAGTGAGGTGTGAATGTTTTTTTTACAGACATTTTTCTAAAAAAAAAGGCTGTTCGTGATTTCGCAGTCCACATCAATGAGCCGGTTATACTTGAAAAATCGATTGTAAACGGATGCTACACTGCAAAAACAGTAGAACTGGCATCACCAAATACGGCGCTCCTCTAGTGCGATTTTTTCTTTATCTGCGATGGATTGATATGCAATCTATCGTAAGTTCACGAAATTTACTGTGAATGACTTACTTACAGCACTATGATGATGGATTTCGAAGTCTTCAACAATGAGCCGGCTACATTCGAAAAATTGGAAGTAAACATTTCTTTAATCATTGTGTGATGATAATTGAATGAAAGTAATTTTTGTGAAGGAAAATAAATTTTTATAGACGTTTTTGGGGTATTTTTACCTTCCATAATCAGAAAAACTTTATACAAGTGTAGAAAGGGCAAACTTTTAAGTTGACCCCGATGAGTTACTGCGTAAAATCAAAGTACTTTTCTCAAAGAAAAATGTTTTATGAGTATCTTATCATATTTAACAATTTTGCAAAATTATTAAGAAACAATGCAATGTTTA
Source organism: Leptinotarsa decemlineata (assembly GCF_000500325.1). Taxonomy (NCBI): domain Eukaryota; kingdom Metazoa; phylum Arthropoda; class Insecta; order Coleoptera; family Chrysomelidae; genus Leptinotarsa; species Leptinotarsa decemlineata. Next base: position 71,627 of record NW_019289983.1, on the reverse strand, counting down.
TCTTGAAGTTTCGGAGGCCAAATCTACCTTATCAGCTTGATGTATGAGCCTGAGGATGGGGAACGAATAGTTCCAATAAATTTGGCACTTCTCGTTCCCCACAACGGAGTCAATATCCCCCGAAGCGTAGGGCAACACCGGTGTCTCGTCAATACCGTAAGAGTGCCGTAGATGGTAATATAGCACTCTTAGGGCCGTGTTATGTCGATGAATACATATAGGCCGAGACCGCATATACTGAACATGCTGATAGCAAGTGCATTAGGGTCTCGGGCGCCTCGCGGCAGGCCCTGCACCTTGTGTCAGGAACCTCTATGCCCATCACGCGACTGCAGTAGACTGAGGTGTTGAAGACACCATCCTGGCAAGCCATGATGAACTCCTTAGTTTCCGACTTCAGCCCACTCGACCTGAGAAAGCGAAGGTCAGGCGCTTTGATAAGCCAAGGTCTCCAATGTTGCATCGGCTTATTCATCTATTTCCGCAGAATTAAGATGATCTCTGCGACTTTTATCTGAGCTTTTTGCTGAACGGGTTCCAACTCGGTGACAGAATTCTGGTCACCTCGTTCAGTGTCAAAAACTATACCGATTTTATCAGCTGCTCGGGCAGCTGCCCTAAAGAGATATGCTCCAATTCCTGCTCTCTCATGATCACAGACCATGCAGAGAAGTGGATCCGAACTCCTGACGACTTTACAGGCTGTATCCAGCACCAATCTGTCATGTAGACACTCCAAACTCAAAAGTTCACGGCCTCCCTGTTGTCGGGGGAAGTCCAATCGTGGAACGAACGATTTAGGATGCAAACTCCTTATAGAGATGCATAATTTTTCGGGCCTTTACGTCGAGTTGATACAGCTCCTCCCGAGTCCACTTCACAACTCCAAACGAGTAGAGTAAGATTGGAACGGCAAGCATATTTGTTGCAGCAACTTTGTTTTTTCCCGACAGTTCCTATGACCAGATCTGTCGAAGTTTGTGCTGATAGTTGCCGCGGAGAGAGTTCTTCACTGCTGTTACCTGTTGTGAGTGGCGTTGTTTCACCTCGAGGTAAGTATACGTCTCTCCGTGTTATTATTATTATAAAACATGATGATATTTATTTGGACAATCGAATCGCTTCTTTTCTTCAAAAGTCGCCATACTCTAGAGAGTATCAATGACAAACAAGTGACAATTCTGAACACTTTCTCCAAGACTGCCTCTTTATTTATTCTTTGAAATGGAAATGAATCCTTAGGAACCGTTTTGAAGAGTTATCATGACAACGCGTTAATAGCAGTTGAAATAGGCAACACTTCGGAATTAATAGGATTTTGGGTCAGAGTTGAAGCATTCAACAGTTTGCACTAGTTGGAAATTCTCAAAGAAAATTGAATTTCATTACAGACTTCTGTTTCTTCACGGAACTACGGAGAAACCAAGCTAAAATCCTGGTCTATGCAACTTTAAGGAGCGGCAGATTCATTAGCAATGTTATTAAAAATACAAAAAACAATTCAATTTGTGGTTTTCCTGTCAAACTCTATATTGTATATGAATATAGTTTTTTATTCAATTACAAATGAAGAAGGCGAATGCGCTATATCAAATCTGAAATAATATTATCATGAAAAGCAAGTTTATTTCACACCATAATTTATCAAGTACTTGAAAGACCTTTTGTAACTCATCAGAAATGTGAACAGTAATTGGACTTTTCCAAAAAGTCAGCTGAATATTATTGAAAAGATCACTCTCGTTGGTTGAAGACAAACAAGAGCGAGTATGGAGACATTACCCAGAATTAAGTAGATTAGAGAAAGACCGTTGAGTTATACCGAAAACAGTTCCTATGTCGAGTTAGTTCATCATTGATATGTAATAGAACATCATTAATCAATAATGAATTTACAGACCTTGCAATGATTAGCCTAGATTTTTTCATATGTGGAATTATATTGAGACACACTTGAAATGAAAGCAATTAATTTGACAAATGCCTGTTGAAAGAAACTACTTTGCTGTCTCATTTTGGATATTGGATTATTTTCATAGGAAATATTTTTTCATTGATCCTTTTCACCTTGCAGCACCTGGTTCTGAAATTGAACATTTTTTTAATTTTTTTTCAAATTGGTGTGAATGTTTTTTTTACAGACATTTTTCTAAAAAAAAAAGATTACATTATATCATATTAGACAATAGAAGTCTGAACTGATGAAATTCATCATGAAATATTGTCAACCACATTCAAAGCAATTGTTGTTGAATATCATCTCATCTCAAGCTATTTACGTTTCATTCTCAGTTTCCCAATGAATTAAAAAAAAAGAAACAGCAAAAAAAGGTTAAAATTCCATTTCATTTCATATGAGTTGCTGAAATTGATTTTGGTGATAATTCTTATAGAATAAAATTTTTCGGTAGACGAATCTATCAACTGTTTTTTCATGAAGAAATGCAGAATTCTCTCCAGAGAAATTATTTGTGAAATATCTGTAATAACTACCTGACGCACTTCGAACAGCCTTAAAATCAATAATTGTTGAGCTATCCGCTAAGTTATATGAAAATTTTTCATTTTGTTTGTTCAATTTGAAGCTCAACAGTATATTTTGTGTCAGAAAACAGTGGATTGGTACTACTTACGAACATTCAAAAAACAATGAAAGTGAATCGAGTTATTAGCAGATTCATCAGTTATTTCTATTTCAGAAAAGTATCTCAGGAGTCAAAACGGAAGATCTACTGTAAAAACAATAGAACTAGCCTCACCAAATAGGGCACTCTTCTAGTTCGACTTCTTTTTTGTATGCAATCCTTCACAACTTTGTGAAAAGATAGATCTCCTCAAAACCACTATAATGGTTTTTGCTGACTTTGCTCCAATTACCTATAACATATCAATCAGTCATGCGTGCACAAATATCATAAATATCACAACCTCCATTGTCTCTGACAACTGTCACAATCACACAATCCAACGTTAGCAATTTGAACAAACCTAATTTTTCCGTTTTTGAAAGGATTCGATAGTTATTTTGTTAGCCCAGACGGAGACATCCAATAAATCACATCCTGTCAATTTTGAGTTGAAAATGTAACTTGCGGCTTCATTTCATATACCTATCAGATAATACAGAATGACAGAGCAGTACTCAGGTAATGGAAACGGATTTGAAATGAACGAAATCTCTTGAATTTACCTTTGTACAACATCGTCTTCAAAAGATGATAACGGAGTGTGGAAAAACGTTCAGTTCCATATTGGAAACATGATTCAGACGGGGATCCCGGCAACACGAAGAGTCTATGGTACTTTAGATTTCCTAAAATGGTACTTCTTTTAATTTGGAAAATATGGTCCTCTAAGTGGAGAAACAAAAAGACGCTTTTTGGAAATTTTCAGATTTCTGAGGTTCTCTAATGAAATTCTTTGAGTTTTTGTATCTTTCAGTTAGTGTGAGTAACTTTTTCTTCATATCATCTACAGTAGGCACCATGTAGTGCTGTTTTCATTTGCAATTCAGGAATTTTGAAGTTTACAGCATTAGTCGAACATTTCTATGGATATTCAACGTATGTAACATCGATGTTATGTTTTATGTGAAACACGTAATGATTATCAAATTGTAACATACGCGATAAACTACAAACTGGCTCTCATAGCGCATCAAATTGCTGACATAATTCGAAATTTCCTACAATATGAAGTGAATAAAATCAACTAGATATACCCCATAAAGTATAATTCCAGTGTTCACTAACTACGTGACTATAATTCCGGAGGAATTCATGAATTCACTGTTGCTAACGGGGGAACAGTTTATTCTACGAATTACCAATTAAATTCAAAAGTCGGGCTGGGCTGTCTTTTATTAGCGCCAGCTAGTTTATGAGAGACGGAATGCCTGAGTAATTCAAACATTAATTGAATTTGCCTGCAATGGAGAATAATTTGAATTGCATGGTTCATAATGAACGCAATCACAATAGATTGATACTCAAGTTAACGGCACCATCATAGCCGAAATGTTATTTTACTGGTGATAAAAGTTTCTGTTCGTCATTATTTAGGCTGAATGGATTTATTTTCCATGAATATTTTATTTGACGAAACTAACGAATTGATCGATGATTTCCATTATGTTTTACTTTACGTCCACAGATATATTTTTTTCATGTTGATGTGCAATATAGGATAATTCAGTTTTATTCAAAAGGAAATCATAACCAACGTCATTAACAAAAAAAAAACAGATATGTGATGGAATTCGCTGATATTTGATGAAAATCCATAATAATAGGGGAGCCCACGATGCAAAATGGGGATTTACTCGAGCGTCAAAGAGACATTTTAGGTTGCAAAACTTAGATGATAAGAAGAAAAAAATGTTACATATTATAAATATATCTTTTCATTGGTGGGGAAAGCGGCTATATAGTGTCAGATAGTGATAGCATCGATGTCCTACGTATTTTTGATAATGTTCGTATGTTAATCTGATCGTTTGCATGATGCGGGTGGTTGTACGTAACGGTTGAAAGTGAAAAGAAAAAATATGTAATCGAGCGCGTCAGATTTTCTAAGGGGGAGTTAAGTGCAGCAAATAAAAGCTCTCATTTAATAATCTGACGTTGTCGATCTGACGCAAACTCGCGGCCATTATTGTAATGTGCAAAAAAAAATTCGGCATTTTGAAATACTCAAGCGCGTCAGATTAGGATATATATCGTTCATCTTTATGTTTTCATCTTCATCACGAACGAGTCTCTGTGATCAGCTGTGATGGCAACATAATTCAGAGTGGAGACGGAGTGAGAGTAATAGATAGAGAAAAAGTGAAAGAGGAATAGAAACTCGGAGAGAGAAATATAGGTATCACACAGCTGCACGCATTGAAATTTATCGACGAATCTTTGTTATTTCGGATTGCGGAAATCGTCAGATTGTATACCTTCCGTTATCCTTGAATTATTTCCTTCGAAATAAAAAAATTAGCTACGCTCGAGAATGTCGAAATGACGTTATTTTTTTACAACTTTGCTGACCTCCCCTTTCTTTACGTCACTCTCAAATTGTCATATTACTGAAATATACACTGTTTAGCATGTAATTACCTTTCCTATCTTAATCTGACGCGTTCGAAAATTTCTGATGATCAATTTTTTTTACTAATCTGATCCTTTATCCTTCACGGGCGGCCTTATATATGGGGCTCATATTTAGTGGAGGTCCTTAACCGGGTACAAGGTATCCCCCTGTATATCGATCTGCCGCGCTTTAGTAAATCCCCGAAATCCCCGCTTGGGCTCCCTTATTATAACGTTTCAGAATAACATCCTATTGTGAGATTTCAAATAAACTTTTGGAGCAGAACGGCTTCCAAGGTCGAGGATTAAAGACAAAAATGGGCTGCTAGACAGTGGTCAAATAGAACTTGTCATACAAAACGCGTCGTCTGCTACTGCGATAGATATTATCAGTGGTAAATGTGTTGACTGCGATGAAGAAAGTTTCATTTTGAAATCTCACTCAACCGTTTATCAAACCATAACACTTGTTTCGTCATATGATAGCTTCTTCAGACCTGTTCATATCAACCAAATTGGTTCTTATGTTATCTGGCAAATTTCATCCACATTCACTACTAATCAGCCTGCGACTCGAACCACCGACTCACACATCGGTTGATTGAAACAGTGAACAAAGCACCCACATTGAACGGCCCGATCATCGACATACAATGTCCAAAAATCATCATTCACTTTCTGAAAATCATCAAATCTATTTTCTTGATCATTTCTTGGATTATAGAATATTTCAGGTGAATATCATGAGATATAACCAATTCATTCACAGGTTATTTATTTGTTCCAGGTACGTTGTGAACTTAGTTGTGAAATTATGATAATGTATTTGAAGGAAGTAATACAATTCATGAAACAGCAAAAATTAATTGGCGCTCCGGGGCGACTTCATTGATTTCAGTGGTACAATTGCTTTTTCAGCTACAGGAAAACCCGGAAATACCTGCAGCACCTCATTATCTGAAGATCTTGATCTGCTAATGAAACAAAATGAAGGGTATCTCCAGAGCCTCCAATAAATTGAATACATCGCCATGACTATCGTCACACTTAAACCAGTCCGTTTCGTCTTTGGCCAAGACGTAATAATGACCAGATTCAACTCCAGAATCATAGTGAACAATGAATGCATGGAGATTATAATAGTGGTCTGCTAGATTGAAGTATTTATCTATTTCATACTTCCGTAAGAGGTTGGTGCATCCGTCAGAGGTTAAGTCATGTTTGAAGATTATCCATGTCATTATTAGATTAACTGGTGCCTCAGCTATACTTGTTTTCTTATGATAGTCAGTTGATTTGGCGCATATTTGACAATACAGTTGATTACCACCCGTTAACAGTTCCATCTTCAGATGATTTGATAATAAGCTTTGCACGGACTGGTTATCACTCATATTAGGAAACGCTAGTTGAAGTTCCAGAAAATCACATACCTACGTTTTTGCTACGTCTTGAACATTCACTACAAAGTAAACAAGTGAGGATTTTTCAAGCGAAATATCTACAGTTTGAATATAATTCAACAATAACTTCGGTCCGTATATAAACCAAATTTTGGCCCACCATCGTTACTCATAATATTATTATGTTATTTATTCATGCAGTCTTCTAGTCTTATATATTTTAGGTGTGGCTAAGTCTTCCTTATAACTTATTTCAATAGGTCTTTCAGTATGTTCATAATATTTTGCAACATTTAATTTCGTAAATTCCAGACTTTTTCAAATTCTCGACTTTGTCCTTTGGATTTCCTAAAAGACTCCGTTATGTATGACTTGTTTTGAATATAACCCTCCTCACGAATCAATTCGAACCATTTCAAACGATTTTTCAGGGCCTGATACGCGTTGTCGTCCTACTATTGCCAAAGGACCTGAGGTTTCTGCAAAAATTCAATCCTGTGAAGGTCCTTGTGATGCACTTTTTAGAACCTTTTGATGTAGTAATCAATATTACTGGAGTTTAATCCCTACACTAAAGCGTTATTTTTAATACCCCGGCACTTGTTTCAACAACCAAGTGATCATCTTCAAAGGGAAAATTAAACTAAATCACATACAATATTATTCTAATTCATACCCTAAATACCTCTTCCTAGGTACCTGCGTCTAAATTGTTCCCTACACTAAACCGTTATTTTTAATACCCCGGCACTTTTTTCAACAATCAAGTGATCATCTTCAAAGGGAAAAATAAACTAAATTACATACAATACTATCCTAATTCATACCCTAAATACCTCTGCTAAGTACCTGCGTCTAAATTGTCTCAATTTAATTTTACATGTTATCTCATATACTAGTCTTGAATTGATTTTACAATATTGCCGCCTTATCTAACAATCAGGTGAATCTTATAATGAAAACATTATTGAAATTATTTCAGATGTGCAATAAAATTATCTTCAATATATCCTTCATCTTATATGTGCATAATGTGATCAATATATCACTGCACAGCATGTAATTTTGATGAATATTTCCGAAGATATTACAGTTTGAAAATGCAGGGATCTAGCGGTTGCGGCGGTACCGGGCCATCTATATGTCGCTTTCTCAAGCGTGACCTCTAAAAACAACATGTTTGTATTATTTATTGACAGAAAATATGTGAACGTTGTACACAAAGACATTCAGCAGTATTGCATCCTTGTGGAGACGGGGCAGCTAGCTAGTATTCATAATATTCAATGCTCAGCCATATGCCTACCAAATGGATATATCGTGTTCTCACAGATTTGTTTAACTTCAGAATGTCAGACTACCCCGCACGTCTCAATGAATTGATCCAATTATCTTCCCTTCCTACTGTATATGATTAATTGATACCTTTTCCCAGAGGAAACATGATAGTTGTGTGTTCCAAAATCATTTCAGTGGCTTTCTTCAACATCAATTACGTTTTTGCGTCCTTCCAAATCTCCTGACCCAATACCATTACTGGTCATGGCTTTTGCGGTTCAACAAGTCTGAATACAAAATACATTTCGGGCCTAATAATGTATGAAATATTAATGTAGGAGTCCACTTTGGGTCAGAATTATCTAAGGGGTAATCCCACGCGTATGTTATGATTATCAAATAGATGGTTTTGGTCACATCTACATACATATTCAATTTGTCCAGTTAGTCGAATATGCAGATCATTGGAGGTTCATTATGATAGTGGTGGGACACATCACGATGTGATGGGAGATTCCAGAAACTGAAGATCTACAGTTCAGGACTATCTTTTAGATTGATAAATTGGGTAATGTGGCCCATGGAAGTATAATTCTCAACAGATATTTCAAGAATCGAAGTCTTCATAGATATTCAACCCCAGTAATATTATGCGGTATCTCTACGGAAGAGTAGAAAATAGTTTGCGAGGAAATAATCATGATACGACAAAATAAAGAGAATGTTCAAATGTTATGAATTGTTAATTTCAGCCGAAGTTTTGATGAATATCCACGGCCTTCCGATCGTGAGTCGGACTAACTACCACCGCGGCCAATTCCACAACCACCTCCATTTCAAATACCTACTATTATTGATGTATCAGTTTTAGAAATTGAAACCGGTTTCGAAGCAGAAGTCATGAAAGTGTTCAATTATGCTACTTTGATTCAGTCAGAGATTTGTTCAGATAGAACATTGATAAGGTTAAAATTAGACTTCGGTTGCATATGCTACTCGTCTGCTTCCTCAAAGCTCTGGATGCAATACATAACAACGTATTCAGAATCATCTCTGGAGCATTTATTACAAGTCTGATTAACAGCCCACTCTGTGAACTTGGAGAGTTACCTTTAGAGCTTAGAAGACATGAACTGACACTATCTTATGCAGCCAGGCGACAAGCCCATCAAACTCGACAACCCTTCATTGTACCAGTCACTCCCATTACAAAAACGAATATTCCATTTCAGAAACGGAAAATGCTTTCCCTCAACCTCATACAGATGCAAGAGTTTCCACAAATCTAATCCAAACTTTTAAAAAGAACTCCTCCATGGCGTAGTCCGTTACCGAATATAAATACTCAGCTACTATCCAAGAGCAAAGCAACTACAAATCCCCAGCTGATTCAAGCTGATTACCAAACTATAATATCACAATACCCACTTCACCAAAAAATCTTCACTGACGCCTCAAAAACAACTCGTGGTGTAGGATGTGCATTCGTAACGAACGAGACCGCCTGTAAATTTTCTTTACATAAATCTGCTACTATTTTCACTGGAGAACTTTATGCCATCTATAAAGACCTTTCCTTCATTGAAATGGCACCTGGAAGAGAGTTTTTGATAATTACGGACTCTCTCAACTCCCTTATTTCCTTGTCGAAAATATATACACATCACTTACTGGTAAATATGATTGAAGAGGAAATGAAACAACTAGATACCAGGACAGTAACCCTCCTATAGGTTGCTTCACATACTGGGATTTCTGGAAATGATATAGCCGATAAACTTGCCAGAGAAGCTGTAAAAAAACCAGCATGTACTCTTAGTATGAAAGCATTGCCGATAGATCTCAAATCCTATTTCCATGGCAAAATTATAGAAATGTGGAATCACCACTGGTCTCAAAAACCTTCCTATCCTAAGGAAATCAAGACTACATTATATCCTTGGAACAAACAACAAAGCAACAAACCGCTTCCATCAAATCATAATTACGAGATTACGACGGGGCCACACTCACTTTACGCATGAACATCTATTGAGGAAAGAACCGTCACCAAAATGTTTCGCGTGTAAAGTGCTTGTGACTGTTAAGTATGTTCTGGTAGAGTGCACGCTCTTCACAATTGAGAGACTGAATAATAAAATTCCCTTCAACCGAAGTGAAATTTTCCAAAATACCAATAATAACAATATTGTTGAATTTCCTAAAGAATGTAACCTTTCATTTAAACTGTAATGTAAACACCTGCATATTTTAGATATATTTTATATGTTTGCCGCTAATAGTAACAGCTGATGCAATTTTTTCTAAATAAAAAAAAGGTACTGTCTCTGACTCATGTAAAACTTCTATTAGAAATTAAAATATTCCGATGTTACATTCGAACTTGTACACAATCCGCAATACCTTCACGTAGACTAAATGAGACTGTTGTGTTATCTTCAAGAAAAACTCGGACGTTAATACCAACTGGTTTTATTTCAACTTCCATTAACAACTGAATATCTATTAATGTCAACAAACCATCGGTGAGTATGCAACCAAGTATAACTTTAAGGCCTAATGGCACATCTACCCTTTTTTCAAAAAACTCATTTTCACCGGTAGCTCAACTGAAAACTCAATTAACATAATCTGATAAATAGGCAGGCTTTTTAATTGTTCTTTTAGGCCTGCTAAGCGTATCAGGAATGTTTACTTCTTGTTCACTTTACTTAAACCGCTCATTTTCTCTTCTATGGCGTTTTCACTAATTTCACTACTTTTTCGCAGCACTCTAAATTTTGAGGTTTACAAGATATATCGCTACTTACACAATTATCAGGACATACAGGTAATTCCGTATGTGTACTATGGATATTGGGGAAATAACTAGGTGCATGAATTAAATGCCACCGATTTCTTCGGTATTGACCTACATCAGTCTCCACAATATAAGAACGTGGTTCTTCACAAATTTCTATAATTTTTCCATACTTTCGAATGTTTACAACCCATACGGAATCTCCTATATTTAATGTGTCCATATTTTTAGCATTATGTCTATTATTGAAATTTGTCTCCATCTTATCCTTCAGGTTTTTCTCTTTTTGTAAAAATTTAGATTTAGTATTTAGCGTCTCCTCCAATTTACTAGGTAAAATAGGAAGTGTTGACCTCAATTTTCTATTCATGAGGAGCTCACTTGGTGAGAACCCTTGATCCAAAGGACTCGTTCGGTAAGCTAGCAATGCTAACAATATGTCATCATCTTTATTCTTTTTAATCAGACGCTTAGCTGTTTGCTGTTTGTATCGCTCTTTCTACCCCTCCATTACTTTGAGAGAATTTGGGACTACAAGTGACGTGAATAAAGTCATAATTATGTGCAAACTCTCTAAATTTTCTAGAAAACTGTGTCCCGTTGTCAGATCTCACTACCTCTGGAATACCGAATCTAGAAAACAGCTCTTTAATTTCAGGAATTATAGATTCCTCTGTTAAGCTACTCAACTCAAAAATCTATTGCAACTTTCTGCCATGGTCTACTCACTGTTTTGTGAGTGTAAAAAGTTTCTTTGATGTTTTGGCGATTTTCAATGCAACTTGTACAGTTTTTACAAGATTTTCTATTTGAGTGGACATACCAATCCACCACTCATTTTAGCACGCTCACGACATTTAACTATGCCTAAATGCCCTGTATGAATAAATTCCAGAACTTTTAGCTGTAAGCTTTTAGGGGTTATTATTCGCGTATCTTTTAACAAAAAATTCTCTGCATAGGAAATATCATATCTATATTGATAGTAAGGGAAGAGTTCAGGAGATAATTTAGATTTTTCTGGCCGAGAAAGAATATAATATTTTTCAATTATTTTTCTGCTCTTGTTTGATCAACTTCAAAAAATATGATTTCATTGGCAAATTTTTTATTATCGCTTGAACGAAAGTATCGACTTCCACCTGTAATTCATCATCAAACTTAAGTTTGTTGATAGGTCCGCGACTCAAAGTGTCTGGTAAAATTAAGTTTTTTCCTGGTATGTGTATAATAGAATATTTATACCTCATTAAACGCATCCTGGACTACTAGAAATGGCTTTATCAAAATATTCATATATCCTTTCAAGTTTGTCACCAAACAATTATTAGATCACAACAGGGGTGTCCTATGTTGTCTCATAGGGCTGCTTATAGGTCACTGATATCTGAATTATCATTTGATGAGATTTGGTTCATAAGAAGACAATATGTGTTTTGTCTGCTTGGAAGTTCATGGAAAATGGAGTATATACTTTGTTTGATGAGGTGGTGTTCGACAGTTCGGAGTTCAATTTGGTGTGAACCACAATAACCCTACTTTGGCGACAGTGGACGGTTGAATAGACCCACACATTCCAGACCAAATCACCAGACGTATTCGTAATGTTAACATAAACGAAGCGAAGATGAAGAATCACGTTGAAAGAAAACCAGCAAGTCCCAGCCGAGCACATGCAGCAACAATAAATGGTCCAAAGCTGATTTTACCCATGGAGAGAACATCTGAAAGGCCCAAGTGGCTACAAAAGTTACAGATTTTAATTGCCGTTATTATACAGAGTATAATTAACGTGAAAAAATCATCAGAGTTCGATTGAAAATGCTATGTATTCGAAGTGAAAATTCACATGATTGTAGGTGTATGAATAAAAACTTCTTAGTCAGAAAATAAAAACACCGATATATATCATTTTCAAATCACTTCATCATTAACAGACGCATGATCCACCGGAAATTTTTTTCATCTATTGGATTTCTCCCAATTCTCCTCAAAGGCATTCAAAGTAACATTCCACTTCGTGGGTGACTCTATAGTAAACTCCAGGTGACTTTTTTCCGCATATCAAATGAAAATATTATTTGTGATCCCACTTCTGAAAAAAAAAATTGTTTTTAAAGCGATTCGAGAGCAAAATTTTTTTATCATTTCTCATGTCACTGTTTCGAAGGTAATGTCCATCGGTGTATAGGTATGAAATGAATCATGAGAGGTTGAAACAAACGGTATTCACATAATGGAATATTCCAATCCAAAAATGCAGATAAGTATTTTCTAGAATATTTTTTTGGTGAACAGAATTACCCTGGTGTCCTTGTCCCTCACAGAATACCACCTGTAGGAGAATCGAGTGATCGTTATACATCTCCAGGTTTAAAAACCTTTGGTCATGGTTGACTTTTTCCGAAAGTCCCTTCTGGATTGATCTAATAATTGTGATTCAGTCCATTTAGCGTTTTTTTTTATATCAACAGAAGTTCCGTAAACTCTATCTCATGTGTACTTTTGTATCTGTAGAGAAGGGAGAGCAAGTTTAGGCCCACAGAACGTAGGCCAATGTGACCCATTGTACATCCTCCCAAGAAGTTGTCCCCCTAGGTCATCGTCCAGCCTGTCCTTTCCAAGAAGATGTACAGATCTCTGGGAGACATCCTCTTTATATCAGCAGGTGTAGGCCAAGATTCGCCAAACGCACACTCTCTTATTGACGATAACTCCGGACATTTGCATGTGACATGCCTGACAGTTTCATCTTCCTGTTCACAATCCTGCATAGAGGAGTGTCCACTAACCCCATATTGTGGAGGTGTTTCCTTAGTTGACAGTGGCCAGTCAGAAATCCTACCATTAGGCGTAGATTTTTCCTGGTCATCGCCAGATATTTCTTCGGCGCCAGCTTCCCAGGGTCGCCCAGGGTGATCCTGGCGGGACTCATGTGTACTTCATTGATAGGAATATGATGAGGAGTTTATCTTTTTTAATATAAATAGTCAGTTGGGAACCAGTTCATATTTTCTGAAAACGACAATTTGGTTTCTGGAACTCGAGAAGATTGTTTCAGACTCTGCTATGTGAAGAAAATATGTTTTTCTGAAAGACCTTTCCTGATTTCCAACACCTATCTATATATTCTCTAATGAAACCGACACGACAACGCCTAGTATCGAAACCCATATTCAGTATCCTGCCAACTACAACTATCATCCATTCCAGTATTCTGATACGTGCGAGGAACAACGTTCTATTTATTATCATTCAGTTTCCTCTTCACCACCATCACTTAACGACATTCTATTGTTCTAGGAGTTTCGCGTGAATTACAATCAACTCCAATTACTCCCGGTTAATAATTCAGAGCAGTCACTCGTTAATGCTGCAAAGATGAGCTGAATAATGAAGTTGTTGTGGTTATTCCCTAATAATATGATCCCAACTTGGAGAGACTTTAAAACAGATTCATTAAGTCTACGAAAATTGTTGCGGAACGACTGAAACTCGATATCTTTTTCAATGACGTTGCGACTTTGTTATCGGAATGAATAATGACTGGCATGTACTTTTTACCATTCGTGGAGCTTGAACAGTTTTTGTGGCCTGACGGTAATCATTCAAATTTCTGTTGATGTTAACGAATTCACTTATTCAACATGTAGGTGGAAGGAGTTTACCCGACAAGTTATCTAATTCACCATACTGCAATCACTCAATACAATGTCACAAGCTGTTGTTTCTGTGTCTTCTTTCGTATTTGATGCACTTATTATGCTAAAAGACTGCTCATCATTTTGTTCTAGGACTTCCCAGAATTAATTAGTAGGATATCTTTCTTTGTAAATATATTGAATTCGTGGCTGTAACACAAGCTTGACTCAGATAGTCACGATCCTTCATAGACGTAAAATGAACTGTAATGGTATATATGTTATATCAATCTGAATTGAATAAATTTTTATTTGATTTGATTGATCTGATCTGTTATTTCTTAACCAGAAAATCAAATGTATCACACAGTAAAAAATAAAATTGATCAATATTCCATGACTTTCATCTGATAATCGTGATTTTTTGCACTTCAAAATGAATTATTAGCTTGAAGATAATGATAATTCTTCAATATTTCAGATGACGCCTTCGTAAGAAGAGTTATCATCAACCTTTTTTGCAATCAAGTATGAATACTGCCTCATCTGATGAAACAGTACCACTCAACTAATTCGGAATTGAATTATATATTTATCTCTCGTTGCTACGAAAATGACAAAGAGTGTTTGGTCATTTCTTCTGGAAGTAACTTCTATCAGATTCATTTACTAATATCAATCTCCTGAACCAAAAAGAAAATACAACATTAGGTCGGTCGAATATAAAATTTATTGAATCTAACTTTCAGATCCATTTACTAATATCAATCTCCTGAAACGAAAAGAAAATACAACATAAGGTCGGTCGAATACAAAATTCATTGAATCTTCTTCTCACATTCAAAGGTTCAAATCAATCCTTGGTAATAACTGAAAAATTCCAAGAAACTTCTAGTCGAATGTTGGCTCAAATTATTTCCGAAGATTTTCTGTTTCACTTGAATAACTGAAAAATTCAATATTTATTTGAATTTGATGTTTTCCTTTCGTTCAATTCCAGGACTTTCGACTTTCTGGTCTTCAAATATCCTCCCTTTGTTTTCACAACATTATTGATGTCTCTTAGGGACAAGTCCAAAAACTCTTCTGAAGTATTGATGTACGATGATGATGTAATGCCAATAATTTGAATTTTTTCTGATGGAATGAAATGTAACTTGAGAATGACAGTTTGATATGATATCAGTTTAAAATCTGTTTTCCCGTTAATCAGCTGTCGTCCCTATACGACCGACAACTCTCAGAAGTTGAGAAACTTGTGCGAGCTAAGGACTAATGAGGTCTTACCTTTCAACGTGTGATTCCTAACACGTTATGTGAACACAAAATTCACATAACGCATTGGGTCATTCTGAAAGATATCTAGTATCCACATATTTCGTCCTGCGATAACTAATTATCAAATATCACCTGCACCTGATTATGTATCACAAAAGCAGATGAAAAATTGTTCAATCTATAACACAGCTCTACAAAAAAATTTTTTTTGTTGCCCTGGATATTTTTGCAAATTTTTATGTTTTCGAGTACCTAAATCACGAATATATTTATGAAAGTACTAAATGTGCTCTATTTTTTATGATTTTTACGTATCTTGTATTTTAAATAATAATCGGCTTGTTAGTAAAAAAAAAATATTTTCTCAGTCATGATTGTGCTTCTACGCAACTTCTTTGCGTGTACAAACATCACGTGATCCACACTTCTCGGGCTCCTTGCTCTGCAAAACAGCTGAGAACTCAGTTATTTGATAATATTGAAGTACTAACACGGAAATCTGGATAAGTTGTTCTATATTAATATTTTGTTTCAATTGTTGAGTGTCCGTTCTAATATATTTATCTTGTCTTTTTAAACATGAGTTTGTCACGAAGGAAGTGCAAATATAGTAGTGATTTATTCTGTTATATTTGTGGTATTTATATATCAAAAAACAAAAAAGAAATATCACAGACTTTGTTAAGGAAACTTATGCTGAATATTCCGGTTTAAAAATGGACAAATTAGATTAATCATGGGTTCCTAATAAAGATTGTAAGTCTTGCGTAGAGTCTTTGCGGTTGTGGAAAAAAGGAGAACGTTCTGGATCAGACTTTTGTATTCCTATGATCTGGATGGAGCCTAAGAATCATTTCGATGATTGTTACTTTTGCGTAGTAGATGCTAAAGGTTTTAATCGAAATCAAATGTGGAGATATACAGATTTACAGTCTACAAAATGTCCTGTTTTACACAGTGAAAATCTCCCTCGGCCTATTTATGTTTCAAAAGTGATTCGCATGCCCTAAGAAACAATGATGTTGCCAAATTCACAGAAATCGAATCAGTCTAACAGTGGAAGTGAATGGGAGGGTGAAACATCTACGCCAAAATTGTTTTCTCAAAATGAACTCAGTGATTTAATACGTGATCTAAATTCATCAAAACAAGGATCAGAACTGTTAGCTTCAAGATTGAAAGAAAAAAAATTATTGACAGTTACAATTCCAACGTACAGAACGTGAAAGTGAACTATTACAATTTTTTGATGAAAATGAAGGATTGGTATACTGTAATAATATTGCGAAGCTGCTTCTGAACATGGGTTTGAAAGAATACAAACCTATTGAGTGGCGTCTTTTTATTGATAGCTGTAAAAGAAGTTTAAAATGCGTCTTACTGCATAATGGAAATGAATTTGCAATGGGCAATTCCAATTGCCCATTCTACAAAACTCAAAGAAGAATATGAAAATGTCAAATTAGTTTTAGAAAAAATCAATTACTCGAAGCATCAATGGTCGATCTGTGTGGATTTAAAAATGGTTAATTTTTTACTTGGTCAACAAAGTGAATACACGAAATACCCTTGCTTCATTTGTATGTGGAACAGTAGAGCAATGCAAAGTCATCGGGAACAAGATGTTTGGCCTGAAAGAAATTCTTTAACTGCCGGTAAAGCTAATGTAATAGGAGAGTCAATGGTGAGCAGAGACAAAATTATACTTCCACCATTGCATATTAAGTTAGGAATGATAAAGCAATTCATAAAAGCTTTGGACAAGGAAGGAGATTGTTTTAAATATATTTGTAGGAAATTTCCAAAACTTAGTATGGAAAAGTTGAAAGGTGGAATATTTGATGGTCCTCAAATACGTCAATTGATGAAAGACACTGATTTTATTAAAGTTATGACTGTTCCGGAAAGTAAAACTTGGGAAAGTTTTGTGTTGGTAGTCGAAAATTTCCTAGGTAACCATACAGCACCAAATTATGAAGAAATTGTACAAAATGTGCTGACAAACTTTCAGATTCTAGGAGCAAATATGAGTATCGAGTTACACTATCTTCGCAACCATTTGGATAAATTTCCAGATAATTTAGGAAATTATAGTGAGGAGCAGGGAGAGCGGTTCGACCAGGATCTAAAAGTAATGGAAGAGAGATATCAGGGTCGATGGAATTGTCACATGATGGCCGATTACTGCTGGTCTTTAAAAAGAGATTGTCCCCTGAAAAATTATAAAAGAAAAGCTCTTAAAAGGCGTTTCATGGAATTATAACATGTTTTCGAAATTTCCCTCTTCATTTACTTCAAAGTATCATATTTTTTCCAAATAAAACTGAGATTATAAATATATCTGTTATTTTGTTTCTTGTTTTCCAATTTTTGTAATGTAAAATGTAAATGAATATTTAAAAGAAAACGAGAGCAAATCTTACAAAACCATTGATAATCTCATGAATTGTGAGTATAAATACACCCAAAATCAATCTTATATCTAGGCCAACAAAACCACTGTAGACTTTAAATTCAAATAGAACAATATGTGTCATCTAATTTGACGGATGGCATGGATTATATTGGCTTCGAGGACCGCTGTTGTTTGTGGCTCAATCGCATACACCTGCGACTAGAGAAAACCCCGTGGGGTCAAATCGCACGATCTTGGTGTGCAGTTCACATAATCTGCATGTGATATGACCATGCCCTTGAATCGCTCGTGCAGAATATCCAATTTGGCATGAGCTGTATGGCACGGAGCGACGTCCTGTTGGAACCACATGTCGCTGGTGTTCAGATCATCCATGTCAGGCCAGAAGAAGTCGGTAAATAATCATCGACTATAGTGCTCGCTGTTGACAGTGATAGCTTGGCCAATGTTGTTCTCAAAGAATTATGGACCGATAATGATGATGCTACCAGCCTAAAATTCACACCAAACAGTGACTTTTCCGGGATGCATTGGATGCTCTTGGATCTCATGATGATTGGTATCGTACCAAATTCGACAATTTCTTGTGTTTACGTATCCATTCATTCAGCAAATTAGGGTCGGTTGTCAATTGCTCCAGAGCCCATTCAGCGAACACATGTCCTTGTCTATGTTCGTTTACCTTCAGTTCCTGGGTCAGTTGAATTTTGTACGGGTGCAAGTCCAAATCACAACGCGAACATTGCCAAGTTGTGGCCTGCAAAATGCCGAGTTTTTGTGAGCGACGCGAAATCGACTGCCTCGAATTATCCTGCACACTCTCACAGACAGTGACGATATTTTTGTCAGAAATTCATCCACCACATTGCCCCAACAGAAAAGCTATTCTGCTAAACAATTTTATTCGTTGTGGAATTTGTTGTGTATTTGTTGTGGAATCGGTCGCGGTGGTAGTGCGCCTGACTCACGATCGGAAGGTCATAGGTTCGATTCTCGCCTCGACCAGATATTTTCCTCGAGAGAATTTATCTGGTTGAAGCTGGGATGATTCTGCAACCGTGTTAGGAATCACACGTTGAAAGGTAAGACCTCGTTACTCCTTGGCTCGTACAAGTTTCTAAACTTCTGAGAGTTGTCCTTCGTATGAGGGCGACAGCTGATTAACAGAAAAACATGCTATATTCGTACATGGTGATTTGGTAAAACAACAACAACTGATTTGACACATGTATCTTCAACAAAATGGCCGTTACCTATTGTGTCGAAGCTTGAAAGTCCCTGTTGAAATGCCCGTTGAAATATGAAGGATGGGAAATAAAACTTTCAATTTTTTTTCCACTTGTATTTGTAAGTAACGTTAGTTGTCCATCAATTTACCCGTTGTCGTTGTCGCAACTCAGTACTCGCTTGGCTTATTAACGAGAGGATTTTATTCGCTGTTTCTTCCATTCATCATTCATCAGAATAATAAAAGGACTCATTTAAAAACTCGATTGAATATTTATATTAACGAAACGGGGAAAATACTTCAGGAATAAACTTACACCGAAATGTTAACCCTTGGCTAGGCGCGCCTAAATTTTTACACAATCTGGCGCACGGCGTATGGAGAACGCCATGTGGAATTTTCAGCAAATAAAACATCAACCTCAAAATAAACCATATGTATTTTTTACAGAGAGGCAAAATCAACATTCTGATTGATAGAAAAAAAGTTTTTGCATAATGGGTGGAAAATTTCAACTACTAATCAGACTCACTGACTCGATCAGAGTTAATATAAGAATCACATTCAATAAATGATCTGCTATGATTTTTACAAGAAAACTGGCTACAATTTGAACATTTCACAGTTGTATAATTATTTTTCCAGCATCCACAAAGATAAACACCTCCCTCTATGACTCAGTGAAGTATCTGCCTCTCTTCTGGTTGGTGGCTTTCCTAACACGTTTTCGAGAATGGACCTGGTATGCAGGGGTAATGATTTTGTTAAAAGTCTTTCTTGCATATGAGGTTTCATAAGAGCCATTGATAAATGTTTCAGAAAAGATTGTCGTTGATGATCCAATGTTGAATTTTCCAATTGTATATAAAATGTATGCATTTATTCCTGCTACATTGAGGAATGCCATAAATGTGGCAAATGGCCATCGTTTTGTTTTCCAATTTCCACATCAACTGAGTCATTATCGTGCATCGCAGAGATAAGAAGAACGGCTCTGTTCTGTTTGGGAACATAGGAATCTAGTGTGAGATTTTCTTGAAATCCAAATAAACAAGTTCCAACAGCTCTGGGCTTATTCGGTGAAAATTCCACGGGAACTTTCCTTTTATTCTTTTTTAGAAACGTGATGCCATTTTCCAATAGGGATTCACTCAATTCACAACTGGAGTACCAGTTATCACACGTTAAGTTCCTATTGGAATGCTCTGAAGCATCTACCAATCGAAGAACTACATCAGATGGCGAGTTACTAACTTGAAATGGTCCAGCAGGCTGCTTACCACAATATATTTCAAGATTATACGTGTAGAAGATTTTCGAGTCCACTAAAGCATATATTTTGATGCCATACTATGCCGGTTTATTGGGTATGTATTGTATAAAAGAGCATCTACCTCGATAAGCTTCTAACTTTTCATCTATCGCATAAATTCTACAAGTGAATACGATTTCTTGCAATTTTTTATGAATTTATCAAAAAATTTCCGGACTGCTGCTAGTTTATCTGATTTTTTCCTAATTTCTCTAGTAGCTTGGTCGTCGAATCTAATGGTTGTGAGTAAAAAGAAAAATCTTTTCATAGACATAACAGCTCTAAATATTTCAATTCCTGAACGGTCTCTCGCGAATATTTCGCACAAATTCGTCTTATTCATTTTTTTAATCCCAATCAGAAATAATAAACCCAAAAATGCCATAATTTCTGCACTGCCTGTACTTTTACAATCTCTTTCCCTGCTGTGAAGAAATTTGTGTATGTCACAATTCCATCTATCATATCGATGTCGATTATTTTGAAAAAAGCACTGATGTGATCTGGAAACTCTTTTTGTGTGGGACCAGGAAACTTTTTTATCGATAATTTTTTTTCAGGATTTTAGCATACTTGCTTCTTAGAGGCCTCTTAGCCTTCCTGAATTCATCAAGCAATTGTTTTTTTCCTTTGGTTTTCCTCCAAATTTTTTTTATAAAATAATCTGCGTCTGATACTACTTGGCAGTTTTCATCCACATCGTTTTCAATATCGTGTATCTCAATTGCATTATCGCCATCACAGTCCTTATTTTCTTCTATTTCCTCTGCTTCAGATCCAGAAGATTCACCTTGAATTTGTAAGTTATCATCGGTTTCCTCCAGAAAGTCTATAAATCTCTTCACTTCTCATTTGAGCAATATTCAATGTTTTGCTGGACCTATAAATGACGTCCACATCAGCTTCTGATTACTACACAAAGCTACAGTCACAATTATAACCAAAAACGTGGATTTATACACAAAAATAGATGAAATACCTAATGATAAAATTACTCACATCTTTAGGCGCACGGCGTACGTAGTATGTCACTTTCGACACAGTTCAACAAAATCTCGAAAATTATACAGACCAACACATGTAGCTCACTCAGCATGAAATAGTTAACTGAAGTAATGACAGGCAAAAGGTTAGGTGAAAGGTTATTTTCATATGTCACGATGTTGCCAAATTACAAGTAATTTTAAGCCATTGGCGTACTGTATACGCCGGAGCGCCTAGCCAAGTGTTAATAAAAATACAATAAATCACTAAAAACTTACATTAAACTGCCACTCAGCAGGATCGAAGAAAAAGGGATATGCTGCATTGCTGGAACCTTTTCTGAAGACCAATATATACTGAATTGATTTCTCAATATTATCTGCTCATGATCTTGACCTCCCCCAATATTCATGAAGATGTATACGCTGACATTGCAACTTTGATGCGGTCACTGTACTGAAGTAAAATGCTCAGTATGCAATCTGTGCAAAGTTTGCGTATTTGGAGATTGTTTTATATTTCTATATTCTGTGATCGTATCAATTTTGATATGAACTTGGAGTATTGAAAGATGGAATTCTGAATACTGAGTGTTTTTGTTTTAGAATATTAAAGTTGAGGTTGGAACATCTTTCAATTCATGTATTCGCTCAAATTAATTTGAATTATTTCATGATTATTCTCCATATTTGACGATATATATTTCAACAATCCTCATTTTGCATATCTCTGGGCAGCTGAATTGGAAAAATATTATTATTTTTCTGGAATTAACGAAAACATATCTCTCACCATCCAATGAATATATTGCCATGATGTTCGCATAACTCATCAATAGTTCCATGCATTTCAAACCCCGGATCAAAACAATCATAAATCTATCCATTGTCAGCGTTCTGATTTATTATTGATCTAATTGTGGAATAGTAGCCTTAGCGAATATGGAAAATAAAGCATCAAAACAATTTTGGCTTTTTATAATTCCGGTCATTTCCTATTCACATAAAATCATACAAAACACTGATTATTTATGAATTATAATGAATATTTCGTTGAAAACATTTTTATGTGATGTGATTTTGATGATAATTGGAATATTCAACGATTTACGGGATTAATGTAGGAGTTGTCATTGATTGTTTTCCATTGAACTTTCGAATTTTCAGCTTCAACAATCTGGAAAGTGGTTTTAAGTAAGAACTTTATACAGGAGTAAAAGTTGCAACTCTTTTCGATGAGTCACTAGGTATATTGAATGAATTTTTAACTTCAGGTAATTCGTTATTCAGCAGTAACTTGTTGCACTTGATGATTTGGCATAGCAGAAAATGAAAATAGTTGTACAGATATCAAGGTTTCGAAGGCCAAAATCTGCCCCTTACTTAAGAGTTCAAGAAATCAAGTCGAAATTTAAGTTTTCCTTTCCTTCATCTCGATCTATTCTCAAATAGAACTCAAAGTATTTCGTAGAATATGTCAAATGTCTAGGAAACAATATTTTCAGTTTTCTACTACTACATCTTCTTGCACGAAAAGATGAGGGAAATTTTCGAAAGGAGAAAAAAACCAATTCAAGTCGTATGAATTTGTGCAATGGATGTGTTTTCGTGTAATGGTTCAAGTGAAAAAAAGTGAGTATGCAGATTCTTTTGGGCAATATTTTTAGTCAGTCTACTGCAGTCGACTCAAAGCATCAACTTCAATGGTGATGTTGAAAGTTACCTCACAATCAATGAAGTACGCGACAGCGATTATTCTGAAGATTTGAAGAAACAAGCCATAAAGTCGGCACGAAGTGATGAAATACCACCATATATTGTTGTATGATGTGGTGTGGCGAAAGAAACCTCTTCTTTAGCATTAGCGACACCTATCCAAGGCTAGCAGGTTCCCAGATATGGAAAACTATAGGTCAATAGGAGTGCTATATGCTATTGCACATATCATTCATACAACAGTGTGGAGAGCTTTCAGCAAAAATATTTGTGATGAACAGCACGGATTTGTTCCAAAAAAGCGTCCTCAACAAATCTACCAACATTTCGTTATCATGTCCTCAACCATCTAGTTAAAAATAAACAGGTCAATGTTATTCATACAGATTTTCAGCAGGCTTTCGATGAAACTGATCATGATGTCATACTGAAATAGTTTCATAGAAATGGCGGTGATACCCAAGCATTCAAATTGCTGATCTCGTATCTGAATAAAGGACACTTTAGAGTCAAAAATTGAAATAATTGTACAGATAACTTTCGCGTAAACTCTGGACTCTCTCAAGGATCAAACCTGGGTCCATCAAATTTTCTTATAATCAGCAATAATCTTACTCAAAATTTAAAATACTTTGGAGTGTCTGTTATCCACAGACGATCTTAAATGTCACAAACTGATCGAAGACTCACGAAACTGTCTCAAATTGCAAGAGTTTCCTGTAAAAAATGAGCTACCGTTCAATATATTCCAATGATTTGTCCTGTTTTGTATCCGGAAACTAACTGAGACACTATACAATTACTCGATAAATGGTATTAAATTATCCAAGGTGGAGACTGTCAAAGATTTAGGTATATACTATAAATCCACACTCTAGCATAAACCATTATGGGATTACATGGCATCTCTGACACCATGGATTATAGGATTTATAATGAGACAAAGTGCTGATTCCAATGACATTGAAACGATTCCTATACTATATAATATATTAGTTTGGTCAGATCTGAACTTGAATATTGTTCACGAAAATAGATTAGAAAGAATCCAAAAGAGACTTCAGGGATATTTATATTACAAAAAATGTTGAGTATACCCGGGCCATAATTCAGTTAGATTAGTAGCACTATGAAATTGATTCAAAATACCCAATCTAGGAAATAGAAGACAGGCAAGTACAGTATACGCCTCGGCTGATGGCAAGCGATCGCGCAGGTATAGACTCTCCCAACTGAATATTGAATTACGATAAGCCCCTTGCTGGCCAGTATCGTACCTGAAATAAGTTTCAATTAGGGTAGGAAATGGAATATAACTTCTTTGTCATTTCTTTCCGTATTTTATTCAGTAGTATAGGTTCATTGAAATGGTATATGATACAAAAACAAATTTTAATTAGTCACCATCTGAATACAAATTTCCCTCATCTTCACTGCTGCTTGTGCTGCTATCGTCATTTGCATTTATAATCACTGGATTAACTTCTGTTTGAACTTCTGTGAATGTTTCATTTTCCCAATATTTCCACTCAATATCTACTACATGTCGGCAACGCTGTTGCCAGTCCTCGAAAGTGATTCAATCAAACTCGTGCTCAGCCGGTTTCCTCACATCTTCTGTCTCGAAAGTTATATCCTGTCGGGACACGTTGTTTTTGACAGTAGCCCAAATGAATTCATTGGGATTTAAATCCAGATGGTAGGGTGGAAGTCGCATAACGTTATGTTGGTGTTCAAGCAGAAGCTCATCAAATTTGTATATACTATGATGTTTTTTGTTTACCTGGATCGACTCGTATAATTTAGGTTTGAGCAAGTAAAGTGTACATAATGCTTTATTCGTGCAGCACTTCAACATGTCAGCCTTGCTAGAATTTGTGTTGGGGGCTGGATTTATTTGAATAGTATGGTATGACGTTGTGCCTTATTCGAATAGATATGAGCCGACAATGAGGTATAAAGCCCATGTCATCTCCTGCATGGACAATAATGAGTCTTGCTTGCTTCGCAATATTTACAAATAACCCTTTGGTTGATTCATCCGTCTAGTTCTTGGAAAATGTATGTATACCTATGAAGGTATGTTTCATCAAGAATCACAATTGGAAGCTGTTGGCTATGAAAATAATTGATTTTTTGTAAATACTTGATTCTTAATGCTCTAATGTCCATTTTCTCTTTGAATTGTTTTTATTATTTTCAGGCCTTCTCCATTTGAAACCTATTTTCTTCAAAATTCTGTGAAGAGATGTTTCTGGAGTCCCAGTTCCAAGAACTTCATTAATTTTGTGTTGGAACATTTTTACCGTAATACGACACCATTATGTCTTATAATAGTCGTGAACAATCTGTCTATTGGAATACTCATATTCGAGAATATCAGTTACTGGTGTTCTAGGCCGCTTCTTTCTTGAGGTGGAAAAATTCACTTCTCCATTATTTGCAGAAATTCAATGGTTATTACTGAAATACCTGGTACAGAATAAAGACTTGTGTTGAAGTGATCATTTTTCAAATTTATTCAATATTACCTGTAGCGTAATATATTGATAATGTATCAGATTCAAATTCAACACTTTGAAAATAATTGAACGCTTTAAAAATTATTTTACGTGCCCGACTCTTGACGACTGGTTTTTTGTCCCGTGATAAAATTCCTTCAGAAACAACATAAATCCTTCAGACAATGCCAAACGTCAACAGCATTGAAATACAAGTAATGATACGTCTCTGTACAGAGCATTTGTATGTCTTACAACAGTTGTAGTGGGGGTTGAATTGAAAATGAGTTTGTGCGCATAAAAGCGGGCTCGCCATCACGTTTGGCGCTTGTTATATAGTGTTATATAAAAAAAGTTAGGAGTGCCCCAATCTCGAATCTTTACTAGAAGAAAAAAATCCCGAAAAATTCACTCAGTTCTTTGATGTACCATACTCATCAACAAATAACTGTTCACCCATCATTACAATAATCGTAACAACTTCTTGATAATATCAGATATCAACTTTCTTACCCTTTCCAAAGTATATCATGGTTTACGAACATACTTTATAAGCTTGGAATAACTTTTTTTCCTTCCATTCGGCTTTGTGTAAAAGCTAGATAAAATGTTACTATATTTACGTATAGATATCAGATCTTTTTATGATTTACTCTCAGACTGTATTGACAATTTTTACACCAATAATTATTTTCTTGTAATGTGGTTCTCACCAATAAATGAATAAATGCTGGTGAGGTGTCTTTAAACTAATGTTTGAAAAAGTATGCCTTGAGGATTTCAGATGTTTTTTTGAGAACAGTATTTCTTAGAACACTATAATAATATAAAGATGAAGAAGTAGAAAATAATTTTTTTCCCAAAAAATATTGTCTCCTGAGAATTACCTTTATTCTCAATTCATATCATCGTTGTTGAATGATTTTTGGAAAAACAGACATAATATGTCAATTAAAAAACGAAGAAGAATCGTCAAATACGTTTTCGAAAATGAACTACGATGCCTCAAAAATATGTATTTTTCGACATGGCTCATTAAATCACCTAACCTTACAGGAATATCAAATCCAATCGAATTTTTTGATATTATATGAAAATTTTCGATCCAAAAATTGGGAAGAGAAATACATATACGTGATACATGGAATCCTTGAGAGTACATGACACAGCTTTCAGATTTGTTTTTCACTCATACCGACGTCATTGGAATGATGAGTCTTTGTCAGCGTTGAAATTCCAACGCTCAAGTCCGACCTTTCACCCTCAATTACGGTTTCCTTTGTACACGGAAACTGCTCGAGAAATTTTAGGCAGGTCAAAATTGCAATTTAGACGAAAGGAGATGAGGACTGATGAAATTTTCTTTTCTTTACTCGAAATCGTGGGTTTTTCATATAGGAAGAGTATGTTTGCATGCAAATTAGGATGTCATGGGAAGATGGACCGGGATTTTTCACGATTCCTTAACCCTGATTCTTGCACAAAGGTCTCTCATTGTGATATTTCTCCGACAGAAGGATGTGTAGAGTCGAGCTGATACGGCGAGTCGGATACATTTTTGCAAATACAGGGGCTCAAGAATTCATCAACAAAACGTCTGAAGTTTTGTACATTCATTGACAGAAGGCACAATTTCTAAACTGTAGGATACAGAAATGAAGGAGTGGGTTCGAAAGTGGTTGGCAATATTTCATGGTAAATTTCATCAGTTCGGACTTTCATTGTCTAATATGATTTCACTATAATTCGAAATCTATCACCCAATAATCACCTGATCTACTCTTCGGTAACTATTGAGGAAAAGGGCCAGAACCCCCCCATGCCCCTTCCTGTGTTGAGTGCCCTGAGTTAAAATCTTCCCCACACGGTTACTGTGTGTAGAACATCCCATCTTATCCATCCACCCCTGCTCCTCAGAAGCGGCCTCAACTTACTGATGGGCACTTCAGCTAGATTAACATTTGACCTCTTTCAGTCGAAAGTCAGCCTTGAGGTGCTTTTACTTTCTAGTCTAGTGTTTTCTTTCATCGTGACTTTCCTAACCGAATTTTTGCATGAGGTCCCCAAAAAATAACCTGAGACGAGTGTCTTTATGTTGCGAGCAAGTATTGTTTCCCAGTGAATGAAGTGAATTTGAAATCTGCTTGGGAAGTTTTTATACTTACCGGAGCCGCCTGGCGAAAGCACTGCACCTTGTGGGACCCCTGCTTCAAGTAATCGCATGGTTGAGAGTTCTTGTCCTACTCTGCTGCGGCATCGCCTGTCGAGTGGAAAAGACTCGAATAATCTCACCATCTGTTTTGTGTAGCCAAAGTTGCTCATTTAGGTCAGAATCCCTCATGTCTACCATCCTCATTACTTGCAACTCTGTCGAGTGTTCTGATGTGAAACCAAACTGTTCATCTGGTGGGATTCCTAGTTCGCTGATATCAGGATGACACGTTCTGCCACTTTGCTTAAGGAGCCAATGAGCTGATTGGCCTGTGGTTATCTGGGAACTTTCGGTTATAATCATAGTAATACTTCATTTCCATAAAGACAATGTGAAATTGTGTAGGAAACTGTCAACATAACACAATGAAAGTCAGTTATGAAAATTGAAGAGGCAATAGTAAAAGAAGAATTGCTAGTGTATAACTCTTCTCCAACATATTTTCTCTCAGTTTTTGTTTGAAATTTCACAGTTGCTAGGAAGCCTTCACATATTCAGGAAGATTATTGTAGATTTTTGGAGCAATGTATTCTGGTCCAAGTAGGTTACTTTTAATTTCGCAATTGGCACATGGAACTGGTTTTTGATTTTCATATCTTGAATGTATTGTAAAATTTGACTTATTCTCAAACATATATACTCACATTTCTGTCTACAAAAATCTCTTCAGGAAATATTTGCCTTTCATCATAAATGACTATTCCAATTCAAGAATCCTTCCAGATCAATAGTTAAAAACTCAACATCACTACCATTACTTTTTATAAATATGCAACTGTATAGTAGATAATTTTATTTTTCTTACAATTGTTGAATCGTTTAATCGTCGGCATCACCTCCAAGCGATTTATCGAACTGAATCTATTGAATTGAGAGGATACTACGACTACATATTATACTAAATTCAAATAATTGAATGATTATTCGATGTACTAAGACGAGTGTGACTTTCGAAAAAGTGGATCCCGAAATGTAGGAGAAACATGTTTTTTCGACCTTCACCGGTATTACTCTGATGAATGATCTACTTGAATTATTGCAGTAGACAGTTCTAAAACAAAGTATTGCCACCTTGAAAATTCTATATTTTGCGTATGCCAGATCTAAGTTAGACTATAGCTCTGTGTTTGGAATCCAGTTTACGACTACCAAAAAACATCAATTGAAAGCGTGCAAAGAAAGTTCCTAAAATACTTATATCTTAAAGTTGATAGACAATACCCCAAGAGTGGCATTGCTCATAACATTTTGTTGACACGATTTGAAATGAAATCTTTGGAAAATAGGGGAGTTGTGCTTGGTATGGAATTCCTGCACGAATTACTCAACAACAATATTGACAGTACGGTTCTTTTACTTGAGATCAATTTCTTAGTACCATGAAGCGGAGGTTGACAAAATCTACTAAAGTTCTATTGCGATGCATCACGAACAAATGGTATGCTACGATCAACATAGAATTTTATGTGCAGTAGTTTAAATGAAATCTATGAACATTGCGATATTCATTTAAACTCTCTGAACGCTTTGGTATCATTTATCAACAATCACTTTTGATAATACTTTAATCCTTTTGTTAGTACTGGTGCATTACATGACTTGTACTTTTTTTGTTATATACTTAATTTTTCATTCTTTCTTCGAAATTCTACGTATATGAATATTCAATATATACTTTGTTTTAGCCTAAGTGTCGCGGGAGCCATGAGAACGACCTCAAGTGCAGCATTTGAGGTCCTGCCCGGACTTCCACCATTGCACATCTACATAGAAAGAGAAGCAATGTACAATGAACATAGGCCAGATTCAATACTAGGATGCCCGTAGATAACACAGTTCCGCAGTACAACTTTCAAAAAGATTTCAAAATCATCATACAAAGTAGAGAGGACTGACAAAACGCCCCACTGGTGAAAGCGAAAAAAACTTGGTATACAGATTGCTCAAAGACCCAAGAAGGAGCGAGAGCCGGTATATACGGAGGCAGAACAAAGACGAGAATCGCTGTCAGCCTCAGACGTAATGCAACAGTCTTCTAGGTAGAAGTAGTGGTCATCGCACTGTATAGGAGAAATAAACAGACAGTAGATCACAAATAGAACCATTGTCATTTTCTCCGACAGCCAGGCGGCAATTAAGGCGCTCAGCTTATTTTAAGTCTTCTCAAGACTGGTGGGAAGCTGTCTGAGCGCAATCAAGGAGCTAAGTACCCAAAATAGAGTCATTCTAGCTTCGGTACCCGGACATGAGGGTCACAAGGGCAATGAGAAGGCCGTTGTTCTAGCAGGTGAAGGTGCATTCAATTTTATGATCGGCCCAGAACTCTTCTGCGGGGTAGCGAAAGCATGTTCATCCAAAGACATCCATACATTCTTGGATGCAAGTCGAATCGACAAATTGGTGGAATGAGCTCCTAAGCTCCCAAGTAGGCTAAAGAGTTCATGAAGAAACCATCGCGCAGATTCACGAAAAATTTGCTAAACCACAAACGTAAGGTTGTAAGGGCAGTGTGGTGGGTTTACTAACGGAGCATTGTCGACTTAGGAAACATATGAGCAACATGGTTCTGACAGTGGAAACCCAATGCATGTTCTGTCGAAAAGAGGAAGAAACCGCACTGCATGTGCTCCGTGAATGCGAAGCGATAGCAAGGCTGAGACACGCAAGTTGCGGGGAAGAGAAACCAGATGCTGCCAGCTATATGAAGGGATCAGTTTCAAGGCTATGGAGTCCCATCAAAGATATCAAGCCAGACAATGAGCTCTCACAACCAAGGATCATCACAATAGATCTGAAAAAGTCGTAGTGAATAAGGACATTGGCTAGCTCCCCGACAATCTATTCTAATCTAGCATTTACTTTTTTACATTTCTATATTCCAATATTTTCAATATTTATTTCATATATACTCTGTAATAATAGCATTTTCTGTAACTAGTAACTCCTGTTGGAAATTAATTATGCTTTTTTTCGAAGTTCGAAGTAATGAAATATGATTCAGACTGATTTAGACTTTCAATCGGCCTATCTTTGGAATTGCATGATACTTGTTTCAGTGATCAAATGATGTTTTATATTTTATGTTTATGTTCAGTTTTCTCAATGTGATTCAACTCAGAGAATGACAACGAATAATTGAATATTAAATACAATTTGGAATATTCCAAAATTCACAATATACTACTTAAAATTGTTTTCAAGTCAGATTTTTGTACTGTATACGCCTACACATTCCTCCAGAAACATTCGATATTTTCAATTTTTTTTTCAGATTATTTCGATATCAATTCAAAAAGAGAACAAGAAATGTTTTTTTTATAATCATGGAATTCTCTGGATAATGAACATCAACATAAATCAAATACCTCGATTGATATAAAGATTTCTCGGTTGGATTACCCCTTGCATAAATATTGCTGGTATGAAACTATATCACCAGCAACAAAAATTTAATGTGTAATTGCAAATGAAGAATTGTTATTGTAATTACATTCGCATGTAACCGCAATTATTATTACTATCTAAATTACATCCAATAAAATTTTGTTTGCTGCTGTCGGAGCTTTTATTAGAATGGGAGTTCTGGTTATGCGATCGTGATGTGTTTTTATTCTGCACGTTGTTTCCATGCTCATTTGGAACAAACATGCCAGATACGATCTGTTAGTTTCAGTTGATGATGAAGGCGATTTGAAATAACCACAATATGATTCTCACTTATATTACGAAACAAAACACTTCTTTCAAGAGTTTGTTGTTTAAAGTTATGTGTTATTCTTGAAAAATGTATTTTCAGTTTAAAATATTTCGAACAAAATTGGATAAATGCTTTCATTGGAAACCAATTTCTGAATTTGCTTTATCGTCACTCAGCCATCTGAAAATCTCAAATATACAAGTTCGAATTGAACCCTCTTTGAAATATAGGATAGTCGGCTTTCACGTCTGACGTCAATGTTTTGGTTGGTTTTTGGGTTTTGTGATGGTCTTCTTTGGTTATAATCTCCAAACGTTTCGAATGCAATTGCGGCAGTCACCTTCAGTGGCATGAAGTACACTTCTTGACGTTTCAACTGAAACTGAAGCTCTCATTTGCGCCGTCTCATTTATACTGCTTTCTTTAAACACTATACCTCACGATTTGATCATCACAACATATTTCGCTAGCACAGTGGCTTTATCAAGTGATTCGAATATTTCAAGTTGTTTCTCACACTAATATTCATATACTGCAGGTAATCATAATTGAGACTACCTCCAAAAAATTACTTGAACGTCTACCTAAGTTACCTGTTCAATTATGATCAACTGAAGCATATTACCTCACATCTACATCAATGATAATTCTTTCTCGGTTTTTGGGAAAACAAGTTCAATAATGATGATCTATTCAAATCGGGACAACTAGTTGATTTCAAATAATATTTAATTTGCGCTCGCGCTGGCCTCTATCTCAAAAACGATTTAACGTATGAAAAAATGGTCGAATTGGAAGTTATAGAGAATTTAATTCTCTATAATATTGATAAAGAATATAATTAGCATAAAACCCATTGGAAACGAGATATTGAAAAAAAACTTGCAAAATATCGTTTTTTTGACTTTTGACCCCCCAATTTTTGAAGTTGCGGCTGTCGAATCATATGTGAATTTCGAGAATACTTTTATGATGCCAAAATACAAAGTTTATACAAATTTACAGCTGGGTTTGTCCACTTTCCTAGGCAAACCCCCTAAAATGACTGGACTATAACTGGCGAAATCGAAGATCTAGATCACAAATGTTTTTCATGGTCTGTTGAGATGTTATTTTCAACACTTTTCTTCACCGTAGTCACGTGATGAAAATATAACTCCTGTCAGTTGATGCAGGGTTGAGGGATACCCACCATCTTTGTATATTCACTGACAAATTATGTACGAAAGGGAAGAGAATATGAAATATCATAGCTCACTTTTGAAACTCTTTAGACTGGAGTCAGACTACTCCGTTAGCGAATTTCTTTCTTATCATGTGAGTCACCGTCTAGAATGTTCAAAAACTTGTCTGGATAAATCGGAGAATTGTCGGAACAAAAATCATGAATACAAGTTACTGACTAATCGGGTTCTTCAGTGCTTTATACAGGGTGTTTCAAATTCGATCCTTACCATTGGGATATCGGAAACCTGAGATGAGAAACCTGATTAACAATATGCCGTTGAGAAAGTTCTGAAATTTCGAGTTTACCGGACAAAATAGAAATTTCGGAAAATGGTTTTCATTTTTTTCTGGCTGTATTTTCCAAATGATTAGAAAATAAATATTGCACTACCACATTTCCACTTTTTCTCTGCTACATAATGGTGTTTTCAGATTTGCTATCCAACGTTTCGTCTTCCATCCACCATCATCAACTTTATTTCTTCTTATGGGCGCTATACATTGGATTCCTTCTGTTTTGAATAGAACCAGTTTTTACCTTTTCGATGATGTATCATAAGTTATTCGAGAAATTGGAAATATTGAAAAAAATTAATTCTTGTCAAAATAAGCTTTGACTTTGATGTTTCTAAATTTGAATTTCAATTTGTTACACTCAATGACATTTTGTTATTGTATTTTTGCGAAAAATGGGTTTCACGAATGAAAAAAAAAGAGATATGATACAAATTTATTACAAATACGACAGAAAGAGCGTTAGGACTTCGGAAATGTATTTAAACTTGTATCCCGAAATACGACAACCCCGTCGAACTATGTTCAAGTAATTGGATCAGAATCTCACCGAGATTGGTTCATTTGAAAAGCCGAGGAAAAAATACGGAGACAAAATGGATCTGGAAACTAAAGAAAATTTAATAAATGAGGTATGTATGAGATGTATGTATGTATGTATGTATGCAGACATTGTGTCCTTTTCAACAAAAATTTATAATTTGCAGATGAAAGCATTTTTACGTGTTTTGGGATATTCAACCAAAATAAAGAACACATTTGGAGCATAAACAACTCCAGGCAGTTCCGAGAAATAGAATTTTGGGTCCTTATTTATTTCACGAAATTCTGAATGGAGATACCTATCACCAGTTTTCAATGTCGATTTTCGAAGGCTATTTGGATAATCTACCTTTGGCTAACTATAACAGCATTTGGTTTCAACATGTTGGTGATCCACCGCAAACTACCAGACGAGTATCTAATTACCTGACTGAAAAGTTTGGTGATGAATGAGAGGGAATAATGGGTCGGTGAGATGGCTAGCAAGGTCTTCAGACTTGAGTATTATGGATACATTTTTATGGGGTACAATAAAAAATAAAATTTATGGTCAGAGGGGATATCAATATATTGAGGACCTTCAACACAGCATTGTTAGAGAGTTTGAAAGATTGAGGAGTAGAGAAATTAATCCTGCAGTGAATGATATTCGAAGGACACAGTTGTGTTATCATCATGAACAAGGCCAGAATTTTGAGAATTTGCTGTGATTTAATTTTGTCTTTACATTCCAGTTATTTACTGTTATTTGTTCAAAGTTATATTTTCATTGAAAAGGACACAATGTCTTATTCACTTAGCGAACTGAACTCGGTAAGATTTTGATCCAATAACTTGAACATATTTGATGTGATTGTCGTCTTTCGGGATACAAGTTTAAATACATATTCGATGTCCTAACACTGTTTCTATCGTATTTGTAATGAATTTGTATCATATCTCTTTTTTCTTAATTCGTGAAAGCCATTTCTGCCAAAAATTCAATGACTTGTACAATAAAAAATCTTGCCATTCTCGTACGCCGCGTTACAGAGTTCTCACATCGAAACAGTTTTCCACACCAGTGACACATCCTTTTTGTTGATTACGTGTTTGTCTGTTTCTGCTATTACATAGTTAGTTTTTTAATTGCTGTAATATAACCAATTATTTATGGCTCCTCATGCAAATTGTAACATGTTATAATAACTGCGACCGTTCTAGTTGGTACGTTTCAAGAGCTCGGCCACAATTTAATTTAACTCTAATTTAATTGCTATTCCCGACTAACTGTGCATTCAATTCCAGTTCACTTTTATATGTTCAACATAATTATTGATTGGGTATAAACGAATATTTTGGGTTTGGAGGATTGTTTCATCGAATACATGTTGTTTGAGAAATTATGAAAACAATTTATCAAATTATTAGCTTTGTTATAGTTTCACTGTTACGAATGAGGTTTGTTTTTAAATAAGTGTTTAAATTTCATTGATCTCTTCCGTTCAATCAGCAGTATAACTAACTATAGTCAGTGGGCATACAGTGGCTATAAATCAAATAATCTGAAGAAACAATTGATTGTCAAACAAAATTCTGGTACTCAATCAAGTACCTCTATTATTACCTATGACTGTGCTATATGAGAGCTAATGTAACCAACCATTGTTAGTTCAATGGATAAGTTTGAAAATGTCCTCAAAGGACGAAACTGCACTAACGTTAGTTACAAATAAAAGTGTAAAAAACATAGAAAGTTTAAATTCTCTTTTTTTGATTACGATACCATTTTCCAATAATGTTTGGTTTTTGGAAAACCACTTCGCCTTTGATTGTGATCCTGTGAAGCTGTTCACAAAAATATAGGTTTTTTTTATTGCTCGTCCACGATATCTGTCATTTTTTGCCAGGAAGAGGAACATTCGTCAACTGCTTCCATTTAATTTTTCCTGCTTCCGTCCGAATATTATTCAGGATATTTTGGTACTGACCTCAATAAGTGAACTGAACTTGGGTAGAAGTTGAAAAACAATATTACCCTTTAAGAATATGTGACTAGTTAAAAATCTCAAATCTGAATCGATACAAGACTTGCTCAGTTGATTTTTATAAAACTTCATTCAAATTGTGATTTTCTTACACCAAAGCAATAGCACAAGAATAGTGTTTTCGCACCACTAGACATTCCACGACTCTTTATCTTTATATATTCATCAGCTGCTTCCATTTTGTTTTGCTTCTGTTTCCTCATCTATCATAACATCGATTTGCCAATATTCATATACGTGCCAACTGTGAGTGGAAATCTTCATCATGAATGAGAACGTGACATGCCAAATTATTGTTTCAGGAAGCTATGTTCAAATAACTAATCCCTGACATCAAGGAACTAGCTATAGGATACTACTTTCACCAGAAAGTTTTGTCATTCCTTGTCTGAAATAAATGAGGGTTATCTACAAAGTACATTTGAAGGACATAATATTGTCATAGTCAAACACCCTATCGCCTATGAAGCACTCAAAATTCAAAATAACAACCATTCAAGTTGAACTGATAAAGTGTAACAAGACTTAAGGAAGCTGCTATTTCCTGGGAAATCCGATCAAAAGGGGCTATTAGACGAATGAAAGATACATTTCGGGTAGAGAGGTGATGCTAATTCAGACCCTTTCGTGATTATCTTATCTGTTCTCGACTCACTCAGCACTCCCTTCATTGCTCACCTCAACACAATGAGTTATTTTGAATTCATATGAGAAGAGGCAACCTAGTAATTTGACTCCAAAGTTTCAGCTAAATTATACAGCGAGGGGACATGAAACCCAAATAAGTGGTTAAATAGTTAGGTGCGTACGAATTTTAAGGTTACTAGTAGAGGTAGGGATTGACGAAAATTAGAACGGGAGAAGGTCTTTATTTTCCTGGAATCGCACCGGAGAGAGATTTCCATAATAATGGGAAGAGTCGGGATATGACTCAGCAGTCAGTTAGTATAAAGGGCGCGTTATTTCTGAAACTGTGTAGTTTTCGTAAAATAATAAGTACTATTTCAGTTAAATTAAAATTATGATAATAGACGAGTCCATGTGTTTTATATCCGAAAATGAGTCGCAGAATCGTATCGGTTACACTTTACACCATTCATTACCCAAGAAGAGCTGTACCGAGTTTCATGATTTTTTATTTGTTGGATTTGTCTCCACCCGGAATAGCAAAATCTATACTCTATTGTAGTCTTTCTCAGAGTGGGCGCTGGAGGCCTATAGGGAGGGGCATTAAAGGGCACAGAGAAGAAAGGGGGGTTGAAACGGTTCAGGGAGCGATGGCTAATTAGGAAATGTTTTTCTGATTTCGAAACAAACTTTACTGCTCTTTCACGCTCAACGCGCGTTTTCTCGTGTAGCGCCATCTAGGGGACTAGACAGTAACTATTTTCTGTCCGATAGCTGTTAAACTGTACAATAGCTGTCGGTAAGCTTCATTGCTAGTCTCCATTTTCGAAAGTACTAGGCCCGCCCGCTGCCTCATATAAAAGCGCGCGCGTCATCCAGCCAGTAGTTTTACTTCGGTATTTTTGAAGGCAAAATTATGTAGAAAGCAAAAAAAACGGCAGTATAGCGCAGAATATATGGAATATGGATTTTTTGAAAATCCCACGAATCTATTTTCGCCTATGTGCCTTCTTTGTCAAAAAACATTTTCGAATTGAGCGATGAAACCCGCAAGGCTATAAGATTATTTGAATAAAATGCATCCAGATAAAAAATATAAAAATGTGACTCATTTTCAAGACCTGGAAAAGAAACACTCAGCTGAGCCAACTGTGTCAAACGTACTCCGAGCTTCCTACAATATCTCCTTGGTAATTGCTCAAACAGGTAAACCTCACACTATCGGAGAGAATTTAATTTTATCGGCAATAAAAGAAGTAATACTACTGTGCTTCATAAACCAGCGGCAGATACCCGAAAAATTCCTTTGAGCAATAGTTCCGTGCAAATACGATTTGATGAGATGGCTAAAAACATTGACGAGTCATTGTGCAATCATCTGAAGACTTCTAAATTTCCATTTCAGTTAGATGAGTCCACTATACCAACCAATCATTGTTGTTGTCATACGTGCAGTTTACTAAAAATGAGAAAGTATATCATGAACTACTATTTGCCAGAATAAAATGAACTGGAAAAATGTCGTGATGGGAAAGAAATTCCACTGAAGAATATTATATTAGCTGCTATGGATGGCGCTCCGGCTATGACAGGACGTCACAAAGTCTTCATAGCTTACTTAAAAAATAAAATTCCAGATGTGCATTGCGTCATTCATAGGCAACATTTGGTTGCAAAAAATCACTGCAAAATATCATCAAAGCAGTCAATAAAATCCGAAAGAGCTCTTTATATGACAAATTATTCAATCAGCTGTGTGTTGCTTATGATGAATATTAACTGTCTGACTCGATTTTACAATCTATTTGACTCTGTAACAGAGTTCTTGGAAAACAAAGAACGATATTGCGTACTTAACAGACCTGTATAAATTATTTGATGATGTCGATGTTCAACTTCAAGGTGACGACTTGAATTTGATCAAAACAAAAAATGTCACTGCTGCTTTTGTAGCAAAATTGCTCTTATACAAAAATAATAACGGCAGACGTGAGTTTCGCAATATTCCTAATTTGTATCTTTCAACAACAACGACTTGCTTGTTTACTGCCGACATTTGGAGAACCTCCACAGTGATTTCGCAGAACGATTCCAGCACATTTTAAAATTGGAAATACCGGACTGGGTGTAGGATCCTTTTTGAAAAGCAATACAGCAGGATCATCGTAGCTGAAAGAAGAACTCAGAGAACTGATAACGATCGAGGAAATAAAAACAAAATTCAAAAATGTACCCTGGATTGTGGTTTATCGTTCAACGATTTTTGATAGCATTCCCATCATCGTATTTGTGTGAACGTGGATTTAGTACTGTGGCAACGTTGTTAACTAAAAAGAGAAATCGGTTGCAGATTACCGAACGCGGTGACTTACGGCTGTTTTTGAGTAAATTCGAGTCTGATATTGAAAACTTGTTGAAAATCATCAAATAAATTCCTTCACATTAGATTAGTTTTGAAATCCAAATTGAAATGTTTGTTTTGATAACATGAATAAACGTTTTCCTGATATTACAAAATGTTTTACATTACCCTCATCAGAAAGTCTTATTTTCATATAACACACATAATTTAATTATTAAAATAATGACTGCGATTGTGATTCTTGAAATCGTTTGGGGGGCGATAGAAAATAATCAATTCTCGAAGTGGATGGTAGACAAAACAAGTTTGGGAACATCTGCTCTATACTAACATAGTAAATGTGAAAGTTTGTGCGGTTGGATAAATGTATCTTTGTATCACTATATGCAAAATAGAGAGCCATAAATACAATTGAATTTGTCACTGCACATTCAAGAATATCTGTCAGATTCTCATAATAATTAATACAATTGTCGTCCAAAGTATTTAATATAAATGATTTTTGTCCTTCACACTAAGCAATTTGGACGAATAGTTTGAAAGTTAACATGATGAAATTAACTTGACAAAATTCAGTAAGTCATTATGCGTCGCGCCTACTGTAAGACGACGAGGGACGATGAGCGGCGGTAGGCAGGCGGTCTGAGCACTGGAGTGCCATCGCCGAGAACGCGACTTGAACGCGTCGTTCCGTTGAAAAATTTCTTTATAGGTAACATAATTCGATTCTCGAAGCTATTCATCACTTTGTGCAGATGGCGTAATTTTCAAGTTACTGTATTTTTTGATTGGAAATATAAATTAATATACTAATTATATGATATTTTTCATCAACCCAAAATTTCAACATTGACGAAATTCAATGCAATCTTTGGACCCCTATTTTTCCCCTTGGGTTGGAAATTCCTGACTCCCTTTCTTGATGCTTATTTACGCTATACAATGAACTTACCTGCATATTTGAAAATTTTAGGTTCAGTAGCTTTGGCTGTACGTTAATATGAAAGTGTCATCGGAGAACCAATAGTTTACCCGATGTTTCACCCTCGTTACCGTGGGAACCTACCCTATGTGTTTATTCCAGGTCATGATCTACCTATATATCAATAACATTACAATCTTCCATCCTCACAAACTTCACGCCTTCATAAAATCAGAAGGAAGTAAGAATAAAAAGGATTACCATCGTATTATATTCTAATCCTCTCAGTTTTTTTGCTGAGTCTATTCAATATTGTATAAGTAGGTATGTATTGATTGACGAGGATCTTCAAATATGCAGGTAGGTTCTTTGTATAGCGTAAATAAGTATCAAGAAAGGGAATCAGGAATTTCCACCTCTACGAGGGAAAAATAGAGGTTTAAAAATTATATTGAAATTCGACAGTTTTGAAGTTGGAAACCTGAAGTTTTGGGTTGATAAAATAATATTGTAACTGCTTGTTTGAAATGATCAGTCACGAAACTTAATGTGGCAAACGACAGAACTAAATTCTTCGCCTGGTTCTGCCATCTTATAATATAGCCCACAGTTTTGCTCGGTTCTTCAGGATACTTCACACAACTACAATTATTATTTCACCGTCTCAATCCATCAATCTCAAGTCAGGATGGACTTTCTGGAGTTTTTTCTATCTACATATCTTTCCGTTTCTCCAAATCTCTCGATCTTTCATTTATTCAACCCATCAAAGATTCATTGTCAATTCCTTTGATACAATCCAATTTTAAAGGTGGATCGATATACATGACATTTGAAAGTAACAGAATATTTCATTCTGTGTAATGGAAACATCAGGATATAGAATTTTTCAATTTCACCTCAGTTCGATTTATTCTCTGAAGGAAAATATATTTCAAATCCAATCTGGTATTTCCCTCTAGTTTTCAAAACATGAATACTTCATTGTGCATCCTGTTCAATTGGAATAACCTGAACGTCCAATTATCTCGACTTTCCATTCTGTATGATCTAACAAAGTCAGATCAAACTTTCTAGGATGAAATGATTTTTCGTAGCTTTCATCATTATCGTTATGTTTGGAGGAGAATCCTAATAGGCTATCATCCCTCTCAATGGCCAATTATGCGTTACGGCTTTGTTAAAAGAAAATTTGATAATTAACGAAGAATAAGTTTGTGCGGCACTGCAGCGAAATTTAGGCAATCGTGAAATTTTACTACTTGCCTAATGAACGTTATTCTCGAAAAATAAGAGCTGATTCATGTACTCAATTCTTGGAGAATGTACATTACTGAAGTTCTTGTCAATTTTTTCTTTTCTCCATTAGGCGACCCACTTTTGATGAACTTGGCCGATTCAAATCCATGAAGGTCGTATTGAAAACCGTTTAGTCCAAGACAACTGATTATGAAAAAATGCCAAAACATTAAGAACAACATTTTCAATTTACTTCCAGTAAAAACAATGTACTGAAAAAATTTGTGAAGTAAAGGATATGGATGCATATAATTTCAGGGACAAACTTCGTTTTGACAACGTGACAAATGTGAGTAATGCCGCATCGATTTTCACATTTCAAATAATCACATGCGATATTGGTTTCCTGAATGTTTTTTGAATATGATGTTTCAATATGAAAAAAGTATGAACTATAATATCATTTGAAAAATTATATCGTTCCAAAACGACTACTTCATTTTTGGAAGAATTGATGTCATACTCGCTTGAAGTTCATGGCATTATAGAAAGGAGAAACAGAGATACTATTCAGCTACGAAACAGGGCATTTTCAATGCTCAATTTGCTGATATTTTTTGTTAATTGAAAGATTGAGAAATGATATATGAATAGTTTTCACAGAGGAACGTATCTACGCGGTACAATTTTTTTTTGCATACGTAAAAACCGTCTCATTTTAGTTTTTGAAATCATGGACATTATAATGTTGTTTCTATGTTCCTTCTAGGGACGTTAGTTCCTTTCTCTATTGTAAACATAGGTTCAGAAGTTACACACATAACTTTCGAATTTGAAGAACATCGTTATATCAACGCCAGAAAAAAATTAAAATAAGGAAGAGAAAACGTATTACTGGATTAATGTCATTCACATCACATCACTAACATAATACCACTTCTCACTATATTTATAAAATACAGAGTGCGGTACTGAAAACAAAACAAATGAGATATTTTTATGACACATCTGTTTGGAAAAAAAACCGGTCGACTTTCAATCTGAGAAAAACATTTTTATCGTACATTTTTATCGTAACCTCAACTGTCATACTTCCTCCCAGAAATGCTTGAAAATGTCAAAAGACTTTTCGAAACTAACATTGAAATTATAAAAAAACCAATTAATACAGTTTATTGTATGATATTCTCTATAAAGAGTTTTACAAAAACCGCGACACGTGTTTCGCTATACAATAGCTTCCTCACGCATAAACTGAAAGTTGTTTCTGAATTACAATTATTTTATACTCTAATATATCACCTACTTCCATGCCTACTCTCTAGTGAATGAACTTACCTAAAAAAGCCTGGTATGAATTCATTAACTATTTGAAAGAATTTTTGGAAAGTACCGTAAATATACTTAACTATTTTCACCTGGAAATGAACAGATTCAATAATGGCGAATTATTCGATTCACTTTCATCATCAATAAAATAGTGAGAGTTTTCGAATTTGTTTATTTCCATACTCTCCAACAGGTTGAGTTTCAAATCTTTCTTCTGGAAATTGAGGGGCTTGAATTCATGGTTAAACTCATGTTTCTCTGTAATTGAATGAGTGGTAACTATTTTTGTGTTCCTTTATGCGGACTTCGAACATACTTCCAGTTTGACCTATATAAAACATCGGACATGACTCACATGATAATTCATACACTCCCGATTTTTCTGAAACTAAAATTTTATCTTTGTTATTCCTAATATGCATGTCTCAGTTGTTATTGGTTTTGAAAGCAATATTTATACCTTTGTTGTGCAGAGAATTTGAAATATTTGTAGTAGGTTGGCCTACTTAGTTCAACCCACTACAATCGAATTGGGTAAACTTCCTTCAAAGCTTGGCTATATAACTTTTTTGATAATAAAGAATATATTAGACTGCTATCGTAATCACTGTTGACGGTTATTTGTTTTATTATGTTCAGTTCTTTATTTAAATTCGCCTCTGACAAGGGCACATTTATCAGTCTGCGGATTATACTGTTGAAAGCTGCTACTTTGAGTGGGTGGACGAATTATAAATGATAATAAGATAATATCACGAATAATAATGTATGTAACGGCACAACATTTTTATATCATTTCTGTGATCATTTTATGAAGAACGTAAGTGTTTAGGACTATGTGTATAATATATCT
This sequence comes from Leptinotarsa decemlineata, assembly GCF_000500325.1. Taxonomy (NCBI): domain Eukaryota; kingdom Metazoa; phylum Arthropoda; class Insecta; order Coleoptera; family Chrysomelidae; genus Leptinotarsa; species Leptinotarsa decemlineata. The sequence continues at coordinate 28,661 of NW_019289983.1, read as the reverse complement.
GGAGCTGTCTACTGGAAACTACCATATGAGCGATTCTTTACAAAAACATTGTTCACCGGCCACTTCCAAGAACTAATTTTTTAAATAAAAAATATATAAGTTATTTCTCAATATTATTATTTATCTATTTTAGAAATTTGCAATATTTCAATATATCTCAAAGTACACATCGACGAAGATATTTTAAAATTTTTATGAATGAATGGAACCTATTATAACTGTACTACTACAAAACTAACACTTTCATGAATGTTTGAGAAACGTTTCTGCTTCCTCTCTACGCAAGCTGTTCTTCATAATCAAGACAATATTACAGTCACTACACTACAAAAAAGACCAATATCTACCAGAATTCATGACTCATCTTCCTCATCTCTCAATAACTTCCATCTGCTCTGAACCTGACATTTTTTTCTCCTGTCGAAGATTGTTTTCGGCATTCCTATCATGAAACATCGAGGTGAAGCAGGGATGTTACACGCAATAGACTTCTTGAATATTGGAAAAGACGCAGTCGCTTATTGTCAGGTTGAATAGACTGTTTCGATGGAAAAGGAAAGCTTGAATTGAATTGTTACTTTGTGAATGGTTGCATTGCATATCGAAGATGCCAATAAGCGAAATTGGACGCAATTCCTTTTCTCCAAATATTCGTACTTTCGGGAAATGAGTTACGAAATCCCTAATAGAAAGTATGGGTGGACTACTGAAAATAGTCAAATGAAGGTGGTTTGAAGGTGATTGACAATTTTTCATGATGAATTTTATTAGTTCCGACTTCCATTGTCTAATATTATATAAAATTATTTGAAATTATTAGTATCCACAATCGTCTTCCAGTGATGACTGGATTAATTAAGTACTTTCACTCATTTACCCCTACTGCTTCACCGGTTTAACGGAAGAGGTCGGTTGGGCGGGAGTAGGCCATTTTTCGCTCGATTATGAGTTTTCATATGTTGCGTATGCTATAAATGCTTCTTTCTAATTATTTTTTTTTTAATCAATTTTGGCAGCTGCTGTCACCAGATGCAGATTTCTCCACATCAAAATTTGGAAGTTAGGTAATTCCAAAAGGGCTGTAGGGTTCGTGCCGGTCTTTTTGCAAACTAATCATTTGGTATACCTACTTATATTCTCTCTCATTATGTGGTTCCAGAACTGAATTTTAATATTGATCAAAATGCTTTTCATTCACTATTCTCTTCTCGATAGATTGACAAAAGTCTCTTATTTGTTTTTGTTCTCTTAAGTTCATCTCACTCTACGAGGATGGTATTTTTCTCAGTTCAAGAGAAAATAAAAATCCAAGGTTCCAAATATAAAGTATAATGAGTGAGAAAACGACTCCATGAACAGAATGAAAAAATAACGTGTGAAATCTTATAACAAAAAAAAGGAAAATTCTGTAGAATAAAAAAAACTAGAACAAAGGAAATGCCACCAATATGACCCTGCTATTTACTTTTAATTCAACTTGTTGAATAACTACACATGCACCAACTCAGTACAAAATACTTTTAGTTCTACTTTCACTTTAGGGATAGTGGTGTATAACTTCAAATTCTCGCCCTTTCTTGTAATTGTGATATGAACTCTAGCTGAACTATCAGCACTAGGAACAAAACAATATACAACCTCTTTGCAAAAAGGAAATGGACTCAGACAAAATGATATGTGAACTCCCTCTCCATATCAACTGGTTGGAAAAAAAAACAAACACTCACATAACGCCTCTTTGGGTTTATGGTCAACTGTTATAGATTTATCATTGTTATCTGATTACACCCTGTATATCGTTTTTAGTTGACATTTGTTAGTAGTGATCAAGGTTGATGTGAAAATATAAGTTGTTAAAAAAAAGAAGTAAAGTTTTTGAAAGACGTCTGACTTTTCTAAAAGAATATAAAATTTCGTTCGTCGACCCGGAATAAATAATAATTTGCAGGTAATTCAAAAACATCAACTATAGGTTCCGTTGACCCGGTGTGTCTTCAACACCAACACTTTAATTTCAAACTCCCCTGTACCCATTACCGGTTTATGATTTCACTACCAATTTTCCTTAAATTTCGCACCAAGCGCTTACATACAAAATAACTCCCCCGATCTTGTCTCGACGGTGTCCGGTGACTGACTTTTTCTGTATCCCGCAAAAACTCCCAAGCCCTCGCATCAGCAACGCTAGCCACAAATACCTCATCGGCAGGATGAAATATATACATTTGGTTAGTCTAGCCCAACTTGTACATGACCACAACGACGCTCAAAGGTCCGACAGTCATAAAGTAGTTCAGCGCTTTCTCAATTGGATAAAATATCGACACGGAAGAAACGGGTGATCGACTTTGATCTTTTTTTTTGATGAATGAAATAATATTTGACGTTAACCATCTCAATGACAGTTATCACACGTATTTATACGCTAGCTTGGCTGAATACATTGTTGGACAACATGTATTTGGCTTCTTTGAATTTCCCTCTGAACCAGTGTTTCTCCCTGTGTATGATTTCTGCTTGGGACCACCCGATTTTATATTAATGGGTCCAAACATGCTCTCATATTCCTGATTGGCTGGCTTCAATTCGCTGTGTGTGTTTTTTGTGCTTGGCAATGCGAACTTTCAATTACTTCTTTTTAGAACAAAATACACACACTACGGAATAATCCTTGAAGCAATCTAAAAGCGTTGTCTGTGCAAAAGTAGCGATTCAGGTTGCACTTGAATCTCTGGAGATTAAATTCACTGGGAAAAGATTCTCAGGAAGTTTGTTCCACATCAAAGCAGTTCTTCAAATGGAAGAGTTTTCAACCAGTGGAGTACGAGATGAATGAGTTGAATCTCAGAACGATGAGCAATCACAGTCCATCGCGTATTTCTGATATGTACTGCTCTTGGTGGAATCAAATGTGCCAAATTACTTAAACATATTTCCTGAAAATATCTATGAAAGAGTGAAAAATCTCCAATCTTCCTTCGATGTTACAAATTAGCAAGTGGAGGTGATGTTCATGTCATCAGGTGTATGGCTCTCTTCTGGATGGAATCCAGCAGCTTCACTGTATGTTTAGGAGTGGAGCTCCATACATTACTACCATACTCCAAAGAAGGTATGTTTCGAGCTTTATAATGCATCAAAAGTTACAGGCGTGTACAGTTTTCTGGTTTGTAACAGCGTTCCAAGCTTTTGAGAAGCAGCCTTTGCATTTCAACCCCCAACAATTGAAGCAGAAAGCGGAATTGTCTGTCCTGACATTATTGTATCCAATTCGGAAACATTTATATTTTTGGAGAAAACCGATGCCTGGTTTACGTGGCTCTCGAAAGTAGAAACTAGAAAGTTCACCTTAATAAGTAATACATTCAATACATTTTTTTAAATCTGAAAGCTGATAAAGTTATTCATTGCCATTCAATAATCTTATATTTCATGGATACTTGTATACATGGAACTTACCTATTCTCAAAAAATTGGGATATTCCTAGTGTCAGAGTTAATCTGTTTCATTTGTGTTATATCTATTAGTATTAATGAACTAGTTCAGATTTCACCTTCGATAAAGGTACCATTTTGACACACTCATTTACATGGGTCAAATATCATCAACAATTTTCATTTATTTGGATGACACATTAATTGTGGAATATGATATTGTAACGAATCTGAAGCCGTCTCTGACCGATATCTCAGCCAGCGAATAAACACATGACATCACCACGAAAGAATGCAGTCGACTCGCCGGGAAAATACGACGCGAGTACAGAGTATATCGTATACCGATATATAAGGCCTGCTTCCCGTCCAGAGATGGCAGTCGAATTTAGAAGTGTTGCAAATAGTGTTAGAAATAAATTTGTTGAAGACAGTAAATTTTTTAATTCGTTACAGTTGGTGATCAGAAGTGGATTTTTAAATAAATATGTGAGCACTTGGTGGACAATCTTTGTATTACGGTGAAATTGACTATAAAACTTATTTGTTCGCTTAGAGAGACTGGTGATTCGTTGTGTTTGGCGAAGTGGACAATACCGGACTACGGAAACATAAACTGATAGATCTTTCTCGCGAAAAATAGACTTGTGAAAATAAATAAGTGCTTCGGACTCGATTAAAATAAGTGGACATATTAAGTTTGGTGGAAAATAGACAATAAGAGACAAAACGTGTTCGAAGAAAGTGCGCCTAACGGACTTGAAAGTCGCCGAATTGAAGCAAAAATTGGAGGAGAGGGGGCTAGATTATTCTGGAAAGAAATCAGTACTCCAAAAGATACTGTGGGATAACTTGACTGAATCAGGAGATGATCCAGAAACATATTCATTCGAAGTTTTTGGGGGCGATTTGAGTTCAATAATGATCAAACTCAATGGACTTCAACATAATTCGGCAAGCCTTAAAGGGAAGCTTCTGGAAAATACGATAAGTTTGGAAGATGAATTTCTAGAAAATTCGAGAAGCTTGGAAGATGACTTTCTAGAATATTCGAAGAGTTTGGAAGGAAAGCTTCTGAAAGATTCGAAAAATTTGGAAGATAAATTTCTACAGAATTCGAATAGTTTAAGAAAGAATTTCTAGAAAATGCAGAAGGCTTGAAGAAAGAACTTCGTATTGTGGTGAGTCTAATCGAAGAAAGGATAGAAACGATCAAGACTGTGATAGATGAAATCAGGAAGGAAATGAACACAGAAGTAGAGGAAATCAAAGGCAGAGTTCAGGCAAGAATCAGCAAGATGAATGAAACAATCAGCTATTTGCAAAACCAAATCGTTAATTCTTTCCACCCCACAGAAACGGTTACCTAAATCTCAATTCCGGATCTGAAAGATGTCAAAGTCATTTCTGAACCAGGAAAGCTCTCCATGAAGCCGCCCCAGTTCGACGGAAAAACTCCTTGGGCAAATTACCGCCGACAATTTGAAGCTGCGGCCAGAGCGAATGAATGGAATGCAGGAGAAAAGGCGGTAGCATTAAGATTGGCGTTGCGTGGAGAAGCAACTAATATTCTGCAAACTCTCACGGCCCAGGAACAGGAAGACTATGATCAACTTGTAAAGCATCTTGAGCTGCGGTATGAACAGGCCTATCTAGAGGACGTTCACCATTCACAGCTGAAGAACCGCTGCCAGAAATCAGGAGAATCTCAACAGGAGTTTGAAGCCGACATAGCTCGATTGGTTCGTCTGGCATATCCTGCTATACCGGAAAATGTAATGTAGCGGTTAGCAGTTCAGGCATTCTTGGATGGACTTCGCGACCAAGAAACGAGGCAGGCTTTGACGCTAGTTCATCCCAAACATCTCTCGTATGCACTGGCAAGTGCCCCGGAGTTTAAGGCTGCAAAACAATACTGCAAGAGCAAGGGCAAAGTTCGAGCTATCGAGGAAGATGAACAGGTGCCTGCGGATATTGAGGCTACCATCAGAAAGGTAATAAAAGCGATGTTGCCTGAGAGAAACCCAATAAGATGTTGGAACTGTGGGAAAATTGGGCATGTGCGTAGCAAATGTCCAACATGCAAAGAACCAACAACAAATTAGGAAAACTAGAGGGGGTTGATGGGAAGGGGCAATCGTCGGCCTGTACTCAGCAAGACCCCATAACAAACGCATATGTTACCATTCTCCAACTACAAGATAAAGGCGTTTTCATAGAGACTGGCCATTCATTCATGCTGCATAGCTGATGATGACTTTTCGATGGAAATTGGCGTCAGTTGCCAACGGGTCCTGAGCCTATTCAGCGAAAAAACGCCATTGACTATAGTCGTTTACCTTCAGTTCCCGGATCAGTGGAATTTTGTGCAGGTGCAGGCCCAAGTCGAAATGCAAAATTCATCAAGTTATGGTCTACGAAAGGCCAATTTCTTGTGAGCGATGCAAAATTGACTGGCTCGAATTCTCCTGCATCTCTCTCACAGACAGCCGTGATGTTTCTGTAGATCCTTGCGTTTCGTCGACGTACGGGTGTTGATCGATCGTTTACTGAACAAGTACACTCAAATGTAACTACCACATTGCAAATAGTCCTCTTGCTAGAACGATTATGACAACTGTGAAATGGTCGAGGCACACGGTACGTTGTCCGAACACAATACTCATTTTGATAATGTTATTATCTGCACGTGGTGTTGAATGCTATATCTGTTCATGATGATTTGGCAAAACAGACTGAATAAATGACAATTGTCAAAGTTCAGTAGTCTCTGTTGAAAGACACATTATTCTGAAATCTGCTACATTTTGATTAAAAAACGAATTCAAAATATCATAATGTAAACAATTATTACTTGATTTCATTATATCCGTGGTGTCTTATCAGAAACGTATCCCTTTTTTTGTAAATCGCATTCACTGTTTTGAATTTGAAGAAATATTCATACCAGAAATCAACGAACAGAATTATTTTCGACTCTCAGTTAGCATTCACGAATATTATTATAAATGCTACAGAATATTTCTCACAAATTCCGAAAATGTAACCACTTGTCAAATTTCATTCAAACAGCTCTCATCTCCTGTGACTAATTCATTGAAAAACAGAGGAAATGCAAAATATTTCCCTTTTCTTACGCCAAGCTAAACCTCTTGAACTAATTTGCAAGTGAATGTTTATATAAGCGGAATTGTGTAGACTGTTTCTCATTCTGTATTCTGCCTGGGAGACTGATACGGAGTTACGCTGCCCATTTCTTTTTTCATGTAATTATTGTCCCATCAAACAGTACGCTTGAGGCAAAATTGAAAAAGAATATGAATGGTTAACGACAAAAGGAAGGTGGAAAGGGATTATCCCAAAAAATGTTACTATTTATTGGCTTTTGTGGCATTGGGATGATTATTGATGTTTATGATAATATTGTGTTCATGATTCACTTTGTAGAAATCGATAATCAACGTGTCTATGAACTTTGGGTGTTTAGCGCTCAAATATTATTTTGAGCTTACTACTGGATTGACTAGTTGCTCAATTTTTTTGATAAACTATTAACTCAGATTGAGTGCCTGGTAAGATTCATCCAGCTTCTACAAATTGACTAGAAATCACCTCAGTATTACCTCCCATGTGAACCTATGACTTTGTAGGTACTTACCTGTGGCAGACATCTGATGGAAAAACAACAACTAACCCAGCTGATTCCACGCAGAAAGCTGAAGTAAAACCATCAGACACCTGTGCATTGTCTTCTATTTGCAAGAATAGTCGCCAGTAACTTCCCATATATGAAAAGCAGATTTTAATTTAATTTGGTCAGGACAACCACGTGTAAAACGGTTTTGGAATATTAGCTCCTCGTCAGTAACGGGAAGGTCATTTCAAACGGAGTAAACCGTCTGGATATTCCGAACCAAGGAAATTATTTCCAACTAGTCATTAGCGTTACTCTGGAAACAACTCCATAAACACATACACCGAGGTCAGAAGTCAGCCGGGGAAATCAGAAAGATAAACATATGCACGTCTATGCAAAGAAGACTCGATACATGAATTGAAGATTTACAATGCTGTCCAAGGTGATCCGTAGCAAAGCCAATATTTGAAATGGACTGCCGCACGAGAATTGTCCTCCGTTTTCCTTTGAAGCTTCCAATGCGAAGCAACTAGTCATGATTATAATGCCGAGTTGGAATCCGTTCAGTGGAAGGCTCACATGGAAGCTGCAGAATTCATTTCACTTCTGCGGCAACAAAAGAATGAACCTATACCTGGGGTCTTCTTCAACAACAGTGAAGACGTTGGCTTGTCAAAGCAACTAATCGTGTTAGGAATCACACGTTAAGAGGTGAGACCTTGTTAGTCCTTGGAAACCAGGAACAGAGAAAAAAACAGACTTTAAACTGATTTTTGATAATATGGTAATGCTTCTGAATGATTGTGGAGTACTTATAAGGTTCCGCTTCTCACTGAGGTATTCTGTATTCATATTGAAGTAAAATTATCGTTTTATAGGTCAAGTACAAGAGAATCGAAATAAAGTCTACCAGATGGGTGTCTTCGATCTTTGGAGTGGAAAAATTTCAGAAATTTCTTTTGGAAAACTTCGAGTTGTCGAATATATCTGTTTAGTGTTCTGCCCTAACCTGCTATAGCATTAGATTGCTGACATTCTAATCAAGCGTGATGCGTGGTACAGTACTTTCAAAAGGTTGAATAGCAGGGGATTTTTCAGGTATTTGAATTAGTGTAGCTTATCACATATGAAATTCTTATTTTTGTCCAATTTCAAAGCTCTTCGGCTTTGGCCAAACCGATGAGTCCCAGAAAGGTCAAAAGCTCATGCTAATGACGCAATGAGAGCAACATTCAATATCAGGTTATGGTATAAGAGCATGAAACCATGTCAAATGAAAAAGACCAAAAGGCAATGTCAAATTTGAAAGACAAAAGTTTGGAAGATCACTAGACTTAAAAACCAGTCAAGTGTCTTATTTCAGTTAACTGTCGATCAATACTACAAAGTATGTAACTTATTCATCGGCTGAATCGTAAACTGGTTTCTATTGCCAATAACGGTTGGATATTTGAAGGCTAGTTTAATAGATATGTTAGAGATGAATATTAGGTAGGTATTGTGGTTTATCCCTTATGGCGGTGATGAGTTTTTGCCAGTTTCAAATTAATAGACAGTGACTTTGGACCATTGTCTGTGGCTTCTGACGAGTGCTAGCCTCATGAACAATTGAGGTGTCATCAGCAAATTACATAATTTTATGCTCCCAATTGGGAAGTATGCTACTTCTATTATTGCTGAATAGGATGAGTCCTAGAAACGTACCTTGTGAGACTCAATATTGAATATTTTTCTAGTCACTTTTCATAGCATCCATTCTCACAGACTAAATTGTGTTTGTGGGTAATTTTAAATGATCTATGACATCTCTTTCTCATTTCAATTTCTTCAAATATTTGCAAAAATGGTCATTGTACACAGTTTGATGAGTAAAATTTGCAAACTCTGACGTGGAAAGAATCTATAAAAACACTTTTTCTTCAGCAGAACACAAATGCTGTCTTTTAACGTACATTTCGCTAATCAAGTCAGAATCATCTCCTGACAGTTTTGTTCTTGTGAAAGAAAAGTGTTTTTGAAAGACAAAGTTCACCTCAATAACATCTGAAGCAGATGTTATTGAGGTTATTGCTGATAGGGTGCCTTCCCTTGACGATTGTTCTCTGAAGTTATATTTTGTTTTTATTTTCATTAGAATCCTTTCGAAAATTTTCGTTTAGCGAATAATGAGTGATATCGACTCATATTCCGTAGGACATTCATCATCACCTATTCCATGAATAAATATTATAACTACTACTCAGAAGATATTTGGCCAGAATTCCATTTCTAAACAAGGACTTGACATATATGTTAGCGGTTCCAGAATGAAATTGGATATTGGTTTGATTGTCAACATTTATGCAATGAACCCCAAACGATTTTTTTCATTTCAGCTCATATTTGACATTATATACTCACTTACTATTTGTTGATGAGAGAACAACAACTTTTGAAGAATGTTTTTTTCGACTATAGTTAGATTTTGATTTTTCGAGGCTGCCATTGTTTTATCTTTTTCTGTATAAATTGTGTTGAATCAATTGGCAACCTCAACTTAACTCAACAAACCAGATGTATATTGTTAAATAATGAAACTGAAATAGTAAACGAATTCAACTACCACTTCATTACTAGTATTCAGCAAATTGTTGATAGTATAGATAACGTTGAAGATTGGAAATTCAATAATTATAATACATATCCTAATTTTTCAAATTTTCACATATTAACAATGAATGAATTATATCTAATTATTAACTCCCCAGACAACAAAAACAATGTTCATGAGATCCTAAATTCTAAAATGCTCAAAGTTATTTTTGAAAGATATGGACATATGATTTTAATAATTGTGATATGTCATATAATTGTGAATACTTCTTTTCAAGTTTCTAAAATTCCAAATTCTTTAAAATTAGTACTATAGTTCCCATTCAAAAGGTAAGTAATACAATCAAGGCTAGTGAATATAGACCTATAAATACATTACCACCAATAGAAAAAAAATTTGAGCTAGCTGTTTATAAGCAGGTACTTGATCATGTTGAAAATAAATAGCTGTAGTAGGTGTAGTAGCTGTTTTCCTTGATCTGAAGAAGGTTTTTGAAACAATTGACCGTAATATTCTTCTAATGAAATTGAAAGTTATGGCATTGATGATGATGTTAACCAATGGATGTCTGACTATTTGTCCCATAGAAAGCAAAAAAGCAGAGTTCAAGATAATATCTCACGGGAATTGGATATACATATAGATGTGCCGTTGGGTATCATGTTAGGACTTCTGCCCTCCTCATTCTTGAATGACATAAACTTTTTTATAAATGTTGTTTTCGTAAATTCATTTGCAGATGATTACACTATTGGCATGCTACGATACCAGCTTAGATAAAGCTATAGATAAAATGAATGTCGCATTAAAGGATGTAAATGAGTACCTCATGGCAAATAAATTGAAACTGTATAAAATGAAACCTAAAGGAATGATTATGACAAAACATAAATGGAACAACCTTGATTTAAATGAAGTAAATCTATAAATCTATAATGAAAACATTGAAATTGTGTCATTTATCAAATATCTTGGACTCCAGTTAGAAAATGTATTACTCTTTGGCAATCATCTCGATTATATATGTAAAAAAATATCTGAAAAACTATATTTCTTCACAAGAATTTCTGGTAATTTATCCGCTTAGTCTAAAATTACTGTATACAATGCGATTATCCAACCACATTTTGATTACTGTGCTTCTATCATTTTCTTGTTTAATTTTAATCAAACACCATAATTACAAAAACTTCAAAATTGCGGTATGCGAATTGTTCTAAAAGTGAATAGATTCACTGAAATCGGAATCATGTTACAAACTTTGCTTTGGCTACCAGTTTCTTCACGGTTGTATTACTCAACTATGACATTTACATAAAAAATTCTGAATAACTTATCACCTTCATATTTTTCTGAATTTGTCAGTCTACATTCAGAATAACACAAATATGCAACAAGAAATCATACTGATTTGCATTTATGCAAAACAAATAGGAGAAGTGCCATGAATTCTTAATTTTTCAAAGGGTTTGATGCATAATAGATTACTAAATATAATTAAATCTAATCCATCATTAAGTATTTTTAAAAAACAGTTATTGAAATCCATCCATAATGCTAGATAGAATAAGCGGCCGAATAGTCAATAAGCGGCCGAACTTTGTAAAGTTTATCAAACTTCGGGTCTTGCTTTGTTGGCTGAGTTGCATTATCATTCATGTGTAAGTTACCAAGCAACCATCCAAACCGGTCTCTCCCCATAACATTGGTTATGTAAGGGTCTCTCAGCTCAATTCTCGATGACCAATGATCTTCATAGTCCGGCATGGATTTTAGTCCCATGAGAATATTCAATCCAAGAAAAATCTTTATTTCTGATGACATTGTCGCAAGAAAAGCTCGAAAATTGCTTTCGCTTTCCTGTAGGGCATAGAGGTTTGTTTGAAAAACAATGTTTTCAATCAAAATATTTGGAATGAATAATTAGTCCTGTTTCCGGTATGAATGGAGAGGGCTTTGTACAGAATGTGGCATAGCTTGTTCATAGTTGTAATTGTAATTGTGATAGAGGCATTTCATCTTCTGTGTTCCATCCGTCAGTTTCTTTGGCTATGGTAGGTGATGCATCAATATCACGCCGACAAACTTGTTCGAATGGCTCGTCATCCGGCATATCAATATGCATTGATTCTATATCAAAAAGGCTATGCACATCATCTTCTGGACGTTTCATAATTATGGATTATTCTGGGTCGTCGATAATTCAATGCCTTGTGGTTAGCCTGGAAATCCATACAGTATTTTATGCAAAAAAACATCATCAACAACACGTACGGAGTTACAGGCACTAATAAAGGTCTATTTCACATAAAAACACATTGTCACCTGACATCTTGAAGACACGTCACTCATAAAATTGATTTGAAAAACTTTAACTTCGTGAACAACCCTTGCACTTGAAGAATTCGTGAATGATGTTAATACATGCTATGTTCAAGCGGATTCAAAATGTTTGCAAGAGTAGAAGGGATATAGGCAATACATTATACAGTACGGTTACACCGTCTGTCCGCTAGACATTCAGAAGAATAATTTAAAAAATGTGGTTTTTTGAGCTGACCAGTTGTCCTCCACCTAGACTAGTGTACCGCACTGACGTTCACAATCTTAATATACGATCGAAAGGTACTATAACACCACCGATCCACAAATCATCATTGTTTGAGAGAAGTTTTTCCTATTATGTATCGACTACTTACAATGCTATTCCAAATGATTTTAAGAATATGAAACTCTCCTCCTCTCGAAAACATTTGTTTGAATTTATGAAATCCTCTAATATCTAGAAAGCAGTTATTTGAATCATCACATATATCTATAGTTTTACTCAATTTTCATTAGTTGTCTGTGCACTCCAGGAGCTCAAGATGAACTCCGCCTTCTCAGTTTGCATAGGAAATGTAGCGTATTTGATAGGTTTCATTTTTTTTGTAATCCTGTGTTCCACTGAATGAAGAATATTATTATTATTATATTAGGGTTAGCTATTTCAATAAATATATCCTTCTTCTTCTTCAGTTCAGATCAACTTCGGAAGAGACGGCGCACATATTATCCACCCTAAAGCCTCACAGTATCCAGCAAAGTCCAACTGTGGACGGCTGTAAGAAGGATGTTACCCTTAATTTTGTCATGGGCTTCCACTGTCCACAAAATGCAAGGAAGCTCTGTAGACCACAGTTGTGTATTTGGGCTCGAAATTGTTTGAAGATGAACAAGCATACGTGGCCCTAAATTGAGTTAAAGTTTTTGAACGGTTTATGTATAGAGAAGTTGGGTTTCAACAAATTTCCAGGAAATAAACCTTGTAATACTGAGCCACTGAATGGAACAGAATAGAAATAATTGAGTCATAAGAGTGGAAAGTAAAATAGGTGAGGAAAAAATTATGTTAAAAGGTTTTAACATACGTGTTTAGTGAAAATCTCACAATAAAATGTTTTTTTAAATACGTAAGTTTGGGATTCTCATCAAGTATCGACCAATTCCATCATACATCTTCCATTCCATAGTGATATTGATGAAAGCTGAGCTTTCACAATATAACTTTCAACAATATAATTGATATCTATTTTCAGATATCTGCTATTCATTTTTATGTACTGTTCAACGAGTTAAGACTATAGGTTAATAGTTTGTTTTCCTCATTGAATTTTGTTCCATGAAGTTCACAGGCAAAATTTCGTCCATATATTGATGGCTTCACTTCAGTTTCTTTAACAATTTTGATTATCTCGATGGAAAATGAGTTTTTCATCTCCTGATCGTACTCAAGAAACAAAAAATTCAAGAGATGTTTAAAACAATATAAAATCATTTCATCCAATTTTCAATTCATAACACCTTCTCGATAAATCATCTGGAAACCGCTGACCATTCTGAAGGATACGACAATCCCATATACTTCTCTCAATCCAAATCTACTGACCAGTCTATCCACGTCACAGTCCTCACCAAAAGCAAATTGAATAGGTTTAGGATCTCACTCTGCGACCCATCTAACGATGAAGGGCGACTCAGTGTTAGAACTTACGACATTAAGGATACAGCTACCAGGCCGGATAAGCTGCGTGTCACATTTGAGCGATAGAGCCAAGTTCCGGAGGCCTTGCATCGGTGACAGATGTTCCCTTGTGAGATCTGGGCATCGATCTGGGTGGACACATAATTAGTCATATATCGGGGTGCTTCGCCTAATTGAACGTCGTTCACGGGTAATTGAATGAAGATGTTGGTGTGGAGATGTGGCAAGGTATTATAGATTTCCGTCAGAGGAGACAGTGAATACAGCATTTTTCGAAAAATTCAATCGAAATCATCAAAAATTTGTTGAATACAACTGGCCGATAGTTCATAAAAATTCATATCAGAACATACAAATGATATTTTTTCATTTTTACTATGAAAAGGTCACAAAACCGCAACACAATCACTATACAACAAATTTTTCAAGCAGGATATGCTGCCTGAAGAAGCGAAACACGTGTCGTAGTTTTGTAAACCTTTCATAGTGAAAATCGAAATGAATTCCATCATCCGGTTCAGAGATTCATTGTAGTTCAAATGAAAACTCTTTCCAATCTGATATGAAAATGATATTCCATATGACTTTGCCGTGAAAGTCATTCCTGGTTATTGCAATTTACATGTGTACACAGAGAAAACATTCTGATCAACCGAATACCGAATGATATACTGTATTCTGCAAAAAATTGTACTTATGGCAATCATATCCTTAGTTTTGGTAATTAGATGGATTCTATTGTTGACAAGAATTGATTGGTACTGGCCGATTTGTATTGTATTTGTAGAGTAGGGAGGGTGAGTGTAAGCCCACGCACTTAGGCCACATGTGACCCATTGTACATCCTCCCGAGGAGTTGTCCTCCTAGGATGTCGTCCATCCTGTCCTTTCCAGGAAGGTGGACAGGTCGCTGGGAGACATCTCCTTTATATCGGCAGGTGTAGGCCAAGACTCGCCGAACACACACTCTCTTATTGACGATAACTCCGGGCACTCGCACAGGACATGCCTGACAGTCTCATCTTCCTGTTCACACATCCTGCATAGAGGTGTGTCCACTAGCCCCATATTATGTAGGTGTNATATTGCCTCGTTGAGAACATAGATGATTGTGTGAACCTCTCAGCAAACGTAGGACGGGTTGTAGAATGGTGTTATCGAAATAACTTGTCGCTGAATCCGGATAAATGCAAGGTCATGCCCTACAGTTCAAAAACGAACATTTTGATCTTTGATTATTCAATAAAAAACATTTCCCTGGTGAGACCAGAAATATTTATTGATCTTAGCGTCACATTTGGCACTGCACATCATTTAATAGGCATATCGATAATGTTGTAACCTCCTCCTGTCGTTTGTATGGATTGATTGCATGTAACAGTAGTGATTTCGAAGAAAATTCGATTTTAAAAACTCTATTCTATGCTGACATAATATGAAAGTTAGAATACGCGTCAGTTGTGTGGAGCCCTTTTTATCTATATCATATAGATAGAATAGAAGCAATTCAACGACGATTTTGCTAAGCTCAAAAACTGATGGCATTTATCCTGCAATAGGCACAACTCACTCTGAATTGCTACAAAAGCATAATATTTTCAGTTTCGAAAAAATGTGAATATTATAGTGTTGTACTAACCTATAAAATTATCAAAAACACAGTTGACTGCCCAACATTACTGGAAAAGTTTGTTTGTAATCTGTTCCAGACACGCGAGTTCTTTCTATATAATAACATCTCGCATAAATGTTCTGGAGAATTCTCCGATCCATACCATGTGTAAAGTGTCAAACTATGTTAGCGATAATTCAGATTAATTCAGTTGCGAATTGTCAGATATAAAACCCCACTACCTAAAATAATTGTTTCATCACCTATTATAAATATAAAATTTGTAGTCTTTACAGTCACTCGTTTCTATTGTTTGTAATGTTTGTAGACTTTGCAGTCACTTGTTTGTGATGTATTCATTATACTCTGTTATTTTCTGCTCTGTAATTGGGCTATTTCCTGTAGAGTATTGTATTGCAAATAAATAAATAAATGAAGCTTACTACACTGGACCTGCCAAGTGATAGAAAATCTAACATTTTCATTGGTACTCATCAACAACATTCTGATTACTACAAACGGCTGTAGACATTCAATTTGAATAGGACGTCTCGTAAGTGATCCTGATGTTTTTGAAAGAGGTCAGGAGTCGATGAGGAGAAGCTTGGATTCTTACGTCCGAGCAGGGGGTAGACACTTTCAACAGTTCTTGTAGAGTAAGAAATATTACATGTAATTTTTGGTAATGAATTGTTAGCAAAGCGCCCTATCAAAAATCATCAGAAGATAAAATATCTTTAGAAGAGTCTAAGAAATAGTCCCTTTAATGTTTTCCACATGTTTAATAAACACCCTGTATACTACAGTTACTACAAGTGGTGACAATAGGTGAGATCATTACAAGGTCTGACAAATAAATGAAGGAAGTACCAGATTATTGTACTGGTGACCCAGTGAAACTCCAGTTAATTTATGTAGATTGGAAAAATACAAGAAAGGCCACATTGAAGTTATTTGGTTCGGAAAAAATAAAAAACGTGGCAATATACACTGTGACTAAGATAAGAATGAACAGCATGGGTATATCGGAAACGGTTAGTGATACGGGGTCGATTGATTTCGAGAAAATTAGCGCATTTATGTGCCTAATAATATGCCATCTAGAAAGTTTTAATATTTTCTGTAGTTTTGGAGATATTCAAGCCTAATTTCCAAAGGAATAGCACTTTTCCATGACCACTTTTCAAGGACTACACGATAACGTAAGCTGAATTTTTCTGCGATGTTTCGTCTTTCAGAAAACATCATCAACTTTGTATACCCTGTATACGACTCCATTTTTCATTGTGAATACAGCAACGTATCACAAAAAATAACCATTTCTCGCGCAAAAGGAAAAGTGATTACTCAACCTGCTTTTCTTCAATTTTAATAAATGGTACGCTTAGGAAAAAATGACACATAATGATCTGTTGTTATAATAATACTATTGTTTGGTAGAATTTTTGACATAATACCGTTCCTACGTTTACATCTCGTTACCTACCTAATTTGTGTTGANAAATATTTTAGTTGGCTAGAGAATGTCCGAATATGCCCTCCATTAAATTTTCAAAGTGATCCGTTGTCTGGTTCACCAGAAACGTCTAATGTGCCATCCACCGTGAATCAGCCTGTATTGGTGGACACATTGTATAGATTCAACTGACGTTCAAAAATTGCAGTTCAGTTTCTGAACGACTGTGAATGCTTCCTGGAATTTGAAAGTGGAAACAGTCGTTTCACTCATTAGACCAAACCCAACTTCAAACATAGAGTTACCTCTATTCTCAGTCAGATCATTATCGGTGTTCAAGTTTCACGTCCTACAAAAGCCGCTTTATGCCATCTGACGTCTAACGGATTCATCGACATGTCGATGATGCTAATGAACCGCGATTACTAATTTCGTTCACAATTCTCAATTATCTCAACTCTTCGCAAGGAAATAGTTTCCAACTTGAATACATCCCAACCGCTTCGAAAACTAACTTCCGTAACTTTTCGCTGAAAAGTTCCGATCTGAATAAGCATATTTTGGATTGCATAAACTTTTATTTGCTCGTTGTTAGTCTTCTCAACATGATCGTAGAACGGCCTGTTATGAACTTTGTTCGAGATTCCAGGGGTTTGATATTGAGGCCGGATGATATCGCTGGCCATGAATTTTATTGGATTATTTCTCTGCGCGATGTGATACCTACGTGTGAATCTGATCGATCAGAAAGTTTTATAGAAACTCAAAATACTCAGAACGCAGGAACATGATTTGGTATGTAATTTTTTCAGTGTTATTGTCTAAAAACTACGATTCGTTACATATAGATTGAAATACGTGAGACCATACCTACAAACAGCCCAGATGCGAATGCTATATTATACATTGTTCGAAACCCACCTCATATACGGAATAATTGTTCAGGTATCAACAAACACAACTTTTCTGAAACACCTGGAACAAGCACAAAAATCACTATTGAAAATTATCCACCTCAAATAAAGAACTTACCCTATCGACTCATTATATGAAGGAACATAAATTCGAGACATCAGAAATCTACTTTCTCAAAACTATAATAAGACAACATATTAATAGATCAAAATGAACTAGTTCGCAGCAAAAAATTATTTTACGAACAACTACAGAGAACAACTCTGTAGAAAACTTACTTCTCAAAATATTCATTTAGGCAAAGTATTTCTGACTAAGAGATGCAAATTTCGAAATTGAAATCTTCAACTTTTCGAATGGAATGGCTTCATTCTTTCCATTAGTAAAACATAAAATAGAAATCATGTTGGGAAGGATGACTACCATTAACATCAAAGACGATGACTGTTGTATACAAGCGTATACTTCACGAGCAGTATAAAATGTCAAAAATCCATATAGAATGAAGGAGTATTACGAACAGCGCCAGACTGACAAATTATCACAGATTCATGTCTGCATCGAAGATATAAAGCATATTTTATTACTTTTTTCAACTAGCGAAGTTTCAAGTTGCGCTCCCTTGCTGTTTGAGATTGGGATAAACTTGAATTGATTTACATCATTGGGTAAAAAGGAATATTGTATCCAATGAACATTTTGCATGAGTGAATTTTTGGTGAGAAGCTGTCGACAAATTGTGTAAAGAAAATTATTTCAGGAGTTTTCGACATATAGAACTCGAAATTTATGGAAAAAATATGGTAGTAGTATCGTCAGTATCAAAAATACTTCCAATAGCTTCATTTTACGTCATAGATTTCAATTCTTCATTCTTAATTATTGTGCCATCAAGGTGAGATACTTTCTTTCTTTCAGTGGTCACTCCTAATGGATAAACTTCTTGATGCCCTCGTTAGAAGAGAAGTAGATCTGCAAGCTTATGCAGATGATTTTGTCATTCCGGCCATGTCCACGTCGAAAAAGGTAGCGTGGACTTGATTCGAGCCCAGCAAAACTGTGATAATTTCCTTCACCAGGAGGAAAAAGTTGGACAATCTAATGCCACGGAGGTGAAATATCTTGGCATTGTCCTTGATAAAAAATTTACCAGAAACGCTCATTTGGAAAAAGTTTAACACAAATCCAGACTGTCCCTATGGTCAGCTGGAAGGCTTTCGAAACAGGACAACGGAGGGCGATGGTATTATTCATGTCCCTATGGACATGTCGAAGGAATTGTAGTAAAACTTGGAGTTTAGATCCCAAACAAATCCAGTGGATATATGTAATGATTGTCAAACCAATGATCACTGATGGGACAGTTGCCTGGTGGCCAAAAACTTTACAGAAAACGGCTCAGGCGAAGCTTTCTGAGAAAGACTTGTCTGGCTATCTGTGGCCATCAGTACCACAACGTCAGCGGCTATGGAGATCCTTCTAGAACTACCACCTACTCATATTTTTGTGAAGAGAGAGGCTAGATGGAATGCATATAGACTTGTGCACATCGCCAATTGCACAAAGCAATATAATTCAGAGTACACTAAACTGGATGTCACAGCATTCTGGGAATGACCTCTGAGGTAATGCCTCCAATTGTCAACTACGAACTGCATTATATAGTACTTTTCTCAAGTAGAGAGAAGAAGGATATTTTAAGAGAAGATAGTTGTTGGTTCACAGATGGATCAAAAACACCTTCGGGATCTGGAGCATGTGTCTTCAGTCGCAGACTGTGTGCAAAAATATTGGTAGAATCCAACCTCACACACAAGTCAATGAAAATTTTTTGGGATAGTCAAGCGGCGTTGGAAGCTCTGGACTCCTACCGAGCAACGCCTAAGTTGGTAGCAAATTGTCATAAACCACTCTCCTCAATAAAAAAAAACTCAACAAATTGTTTCTGGTCTGGATTCATGGCCAAAAGGGTCTGGAAAGCAATGAGGCTGCTGACTCCCTTGCAGAATAGGGTGCTTTATGGGACCAGAACCTGTCATTGGCATTGATTTCGCTTTTGCCAAACAATCATTGAACACCTGGATGGCAAGAAGACTTAACGACTAGCAAAATCTTTCAGGATTGACTCACTCCAAGGCGTTCATTCACTCTCCGAAGCTTGAAACCAAACAGTTGTTGGACTACAGTAGGGATGAACTACGATGTCTAACAGGCCTCCTTACAAGTTACTGTCGTCTGAATCATCATATGCAGAGTTTCTGACTGTCGGAATACAGTGTGTGTCGGCTCTGTTTGGAAAATAAGTGAACAGCAGAGCATATACTTTGTGCCTACCCTGCTGCGGACCAAATCAGGTTATCAAAGTTTGGTAAAAACACACTTCTACTATCTGACGTAAAAGATCACTCATCATATAAATCAATCGGCTTCGTCATGAGGTTGGGTTTATTGGGTCGAGTTTGATTAGGTGTGAGCCACAATAAACCCTTCCGGGTTGCTGCGGAAGGTTGAATAGGCCCACTCACTTTTGACCCAACCTAAGCCAACTTACTGAAAATATTTTCATGATCTGTGATAGCTTCTGACGGTAGGTGAATTCTGAAACTACTTTCAATACATACTGTTCGTGTTTAAGCAATATTCCCTTTAGTTTTTGACTCTCTTGATATCAAGTTATGATTTCCAGATCAATTGCTCGATATCATTCCTGCACCTGAATGACATATATAGAGGGATATAGTTTTTCAATATATTAAAGTAAAAAATATATACTTTTATACTTTTTCACGTTTCTATCTAGTTGTTGTGGTCGAATCAAAGATGACTGATGGAGAAAGACTTGAGGAGATTATCATCCCATCAGCACACCTTCCTCACATGAATTGGGAACCATTATCAATCAGGGAAACCGAACAACTATTGAGGGTATACCAAGCAGACCGATCGCAGCTTAAAATTTAGTGTGGATTCAATGTACATCACCTGATATATATAAGTACTGAATACAACTCAAAACGTGAGCTTTCAGCCTAGTTCATCATGCCATATGTCTTAGTGAATAAGAGACGTAGGTGAATAGAAGTTGTATGGATTATCTATAGAACATCTCTGATACCGAAGGGTCTTAAACTTCGATCATTTATTTCATTGAAACTTCCATGAAACAAAATTAGAAGCCTATGAAGCGGATATGGAAATTGGCTTGGATTGGATGTGTTTGAAAGTAGAAGTTCTACAGATTTGTAGTTGGCAGCAGACTGATTACTGTGACTTTTCACACGACGAATATAGTCGTGTGTTTTATAGTTTTTCATAGTCATATGTTTGGAATGAAGATTTGGCATGAGTTAAACAACAGACTGAAACTCTGAGAAAATCAATGGAAGACTCATAACTGAGGCTGTGGGGGAAGGTTGTTTAAGCATCAAGCATGTAACAGACTTTCGATGAACTCAGGTCTCAATGAATAATTTGAATAGTTACCAGGGAGCATAGTAGAATAAGAAAACTCACGAAAAAACATGTGAAAACACTAAAAGAGGATAAATGAACTGATATATTCGATGTAGATTGAGTAGGCTCCAATCTCATTCCAGTCATATACATCGCTAGGACCAGATGGCACTCATCCAGTGATGCTGCGAAAAAAAAACGTAATTTCTACTTCAAAAATTGTGTATGATCTTGGAATCCAGTTTGACTCTATGATAGACATCAGGTAGACATATATCATGTAGTTTTCTAACTCAAAATAGACCCTGTTCACTTTTTTCACCACCACGCCATCTGTATATCAAAGTGAAACTCAAACTAATTCTGTAGATATACTGAAAGCCGTTATTTTGCCAACAATGAATCAATTTCTATGTAATCATACGGATGGTATCTAATTGCGGTTAAAATGTGTCAAGGAACAATTTCTATAAAAATACAATGGAACATGGGTCAGGAAAACCTCTATATCTTACAGAGTACCCTTCTATTTTCATTTTCCGATACACACAATCATTTCGGGATGGAATTTCTGCGGGGGATTTTCCGATGGAAGTTTTTGAAAATTTCACCAGAGTAACTCATACAAAGGTAAACAATGGGTTATTTGGAAATCGAACTTTGACACTGTTCATAGTTCATAAGCCATAACATATAAATCCTAAGAAATATAATATAAATTCAAAATATAGCAGGACGTATATCTATTGTAACAGGTCTTGTGGAAGTGTAAATACGGGACAAATTATTTTCATCTAATTACAAATCATCCCGATTCATCCTTCCTTGTAACAGTTTCCTGGAAAATTATCTCAACAACAGATCATTCAAAAGTAAAAACAATGGGAACAAAATTAAAATCGTTTCCTGATTTGCTATTCAAGGCGGAATGAACGCTCTTCCTAAACGCATTAATTATAATTAAATGCCTTCAGAAGTTCATTAGGAGAGAATTCATCCGAAGAGAAAATGTTTTATATATTTGCTCTCCTATATATTCGACAGTTGAACGATATTCTGTCTGAGTAGCTCTGGTGTACCTCAAAATATTCAATTTCCATTGATGAGCTCACAATCTGAACTAAGCCCTTTGGGGGTGAAATATTCCAAGCATGTACTAAATTGATGGAAGATACTGTCTCGTTTCATAGATTTATTCAATGAATATGAAAAAATGCTTCTTTGGAGTATTGTTCTCATGTATGGAGCTCTGCCCCCAAACATACCCTGAAGTTGCTGGATTCCATCCAGAAAAGATCCATCCGCCTGATTGGAGACGCGAACTTCACATGCAACCTCAATAGCCTAGAATATCGAAGAAAGGTCGAAGATTTGTCACTCTTCTATGGATACTTTCACGGGAGGTGTTCAAGTGACTTGGCATATTTGATTCCACCTAGAGCGGTACATACCAGAAATACGCGACGGACTGTGGCTGCTTATCGTTTTGAGTTTCAACTCAGTACACCCCAAACTCCACTGTTTGAGAATTCTTTCATCTGGAGAACCTGGTCCTGATAGACTTAATCTCCAGTGATTCAAATCCAATTTGAATCGCTACTTTAGCACAGACACCGCTCTGAAATCGCCTTAAGAATTTTCTTGTTATGCTTGTGTTTTGTACTTGAAAGAAACAGAGTATATTATTGTTAGAAACTGAATGATACACATATCAAATATATTGGACTAAACTGGAGAGAGTTTCAGATAGAACATCTATGGCAGGTATGTTCACATTCCAAAAACTGTGAAACTGTAGAACGAAAGTCATTTCTTTTTGGGAAAATCAAAGTTTTTCTGTAAATATTTCTGAAAATTTTCATATTCCACAAACTGAAAAAATTGTTTCGAAGAAGTCTGATTTAGAAATAACATTGATGAAACCTGTTCTTGGAGATAATGCATAACCAGATTCCTTCGTGAACTTTAAAATGAGTGCAATAGAAAACAGTTATTCGAAAACTTCACAAACAGTAACATCAACTGACGTCATACCTTATGTGCCAGCACTATCTGTGAAGATAGAGAGAATTGAAAAAGATATGCAGTCAGAACTTTTCATAAAAACTAATACACAAAAGGTATATAGTCGCACATATAAAACCCAAAAATACAAAAAAACTACTTCTTGTGTAAAAGTGATATGGGTGGAAATTCAAGGCCATTGAAATTGCGGCAGCATAAGCAGAGAAATTTCATCAAAAATAAGACAACTACAACAAGAGTATACGTAACCATTTCATTTTTCTGCAATCGAGATAACATATATTATATCGCAACTCAAAAAAAAAGGTCTCCTGGCTATGGTGATATCAAAGCAGAATATCTGAAACTGGTGTCTGATTATATATCGAACCCACTAACACATCTGGTAAATCACTAGTCACTACAGGAGAAATGTTTTCCCTCAGCTCTCAAAATGGCTGTTATAACTATATATAAAAGTAGAGAAAAAACCGATGTAGCAAACTATAGAACAGTCTCACTCATAACTAGTCTTGCTAAAGTTTTCGAAAAGGTTATTCAAAAGAGATTGAATATGTTTCTTGAAAAACACCAGTTGTTGTAAGAATCACAACACAGCTTGAGAGAGAAGATGTCCACCCAAGACCCAATAAAAAAACTAACCCAGTAATTTTATTCATGTTTCGATGAATCAAAACCATCTATTGCTGTTTTCGTAGACCTCAGGAAAGCTTTCGACACCGTCGACCACTCTATCTTACTGAATCTTCTGAACGATATTACATGTGGTGTACCCCAGGGGACGGTGTTAGGACCAATCCTATTCAATATTTACTTGAACAACCTTTTCCTACAAGACATCAACTCCAACATTTATTATACATCGATCGCCGAGAGAATTGTCCTGCTTTCATGCAGCTTCCACTGCAAGGCAGCTAGATTCAACACCAAAATGTATATGTATAACTCTGTATGTTAGCTTCAATTAACGATCAAGACAGTTATGTGCTTCATCTTTGAGTTCATTATGGAATACATTTTTTTTAACTTGAAAATTATTAGTAGCAAATGATATTTCTGAACTGATCATATTTTGAGAAATCGGAATGAAAATTCCATATATTTCCTTATTCACGACGCAAAATGAAAATTCCTGAGCGATTACAGAATTATACCACAGTATATTGGAAAAATTCCATAAATAACGAATTTGAAGATGGTTCAAACCGGCAATTTTCCAAAGACGTCTTATATTATATTTTTCATAATGAAGGAGGAAAATGGAATGCAATATTTATTGGATATCGATGGAAATAGTATACTGACTCTACGAAAACATTGAGGAATCATGTTGTTCAATCTGTAGATATTATAATTGAATAATTCCAGAATAACTTGTTGAAACGGTTTGTTTACCCATAGTATTTTATTTCTGTGCCATTTTGTCAACTACATATTTCGCGAAACAAGCTTTATTGGAAAATATTAGAGACAACCATTCTTTTCCGTGCATCAGTTTGTATTCTTTAAACTTTTGTGTTGTGTGGAATTCAAAATGTTCTTTGAACATATCGCTGTTCATATCTTCATGTTGATCATCAGAATGTTTTGACTCGAACATCAATAAACCGCCCCCATCAAAACCACCTATAATAATCAGTTGCTCTCTTGTTTCAGTTGACTCAAATCCAGTTGACCAACCTTTTCGTCGTGAAGTTGGTAATGTTTAGGTATGTCTTGCCACATCATTCCACTATTTCTTCGTTGAGGCGAATTCCGACCAAATAATGAATCTTTCTGTTCACAAATCGAAACTCTTTCATATGTTTCAGGTAATAACTCCTCCAGAAAATATTTCCAATATTTTCGATAACGAAAAATTTTCTGATTTATTTTTTCCATCTGAAATGAATTTCAGATGGAAAAATTTCCATTTCCACAATTCCTTTCTGAGGATCCTTGGAGACATACTTTGGTATCCTTTCAAGACTCTCATTATCTTGTTGAGGGTCGGTATTCTTTCTCATTGCAACTTAGTACAGTTTTTGTCAATTCCACAGCTTCATTTTTTTGTATATCGCTGAATTTGAAACTCCCTTCATTTGCGATGACATTTTCACCAGAGTAACAACGGTATTCGAAGGATTTGAGTGTACGAGAGCCTCGTATACATTGAGAATAATAATCTATTCGTTAACAAGATAATCACATTCAGAAATTAAAAAGTCAATAAAAAATCAATAATACCTTTGCTTTTCTGTGATAGCATTCAGTTGATCGGGATGAAACTCTGTTGAATATATCCATAGTTTGCAAAACTTTCATTTCATAAACCAAAGATAGGCAGATGAGAATATTTTGTACTTATAAAATCTGGAAAAACCCACGCGGGTAGGTTGATTTACACCTAAAATGTACATCTGACATGCTTTCGTGATGATAAAAATTATTAAAAATGATTCCACCAGTTTGACCATATGAATTACTCATTTGTGATTTTTTTTCTCATTTTGTCGCACTTTTCAACACGAATGTAAAAATAAATATTGTAGAAATCAACCGAACTTTCTGACCTCAGTTGACTCCTTTTTTTACCAAAATCGATTCATTTTATTCGAAGAAACTGCTCAAACGCATTATGACCTGCCAAGGAACTTCATCTTCTTTCATTCACTTCCCTAATTGAAATTCCTAAATTAATTAGAGAACTATCACGCAAGAACAAACTGAAATAGCAATCCATTAACCGAACTCGATCCAGAATTATGCTATAGAAACGCCACTCAAACCTTACCCATTATTCATCAATCCAACTTTTTGTCGCCAGTTTAGCAAAGTCATTAATTATAATTGGTATAAACATTAACGTAAGTAATTGGGAATAGGCCAAGTCTGCTTGTGGAGTTCTAAATCAACTGCGACTCGAAGGGTAGCGAACTTCCCGGGGGTGATAACACTTTTCACACCATTAAGCCAACATTATCGTTAGAGCTGGGAACGTTGTATCTGAACAGTTTTTCAACCTACAAAGCATTAATCAGATGCAGTGGCGGAATCATCTCAATTGGAAGCACGAATATTCATTAGGAATAGCTCTCCATGCAATCAATACTAAATTCCACTATTTGAATTCAAAACGTTGACTATGTGTATTTAATCTAGGATACCATACTGATGAATGAAACTTTAAAATTATATTGGACATTCTTAACTGGCTCTGGCTCTCACACTAATTCACAAGGTAACCAATGATAGCATGAATTCCCCGGAACTTGCTAGACTTATAACTCCAAATGTGAATCCAAACAGAACAATAAATACAAAGTATCCTATCAACACACCGACTGTGGCCAGAATGAGTCTATAGGTAGAATTTCGTGACTTGCAGACACTCACAATGTAGATTCAGAACTTTTTGAATCCTCTTTGGAATCATTCAGAAAGACTATGGAAAGATTGCAACAATTTTCCCTATACATATTCGACATGAAGCTGTTTTCATTCCAGTGGATGGACCTATTGGTCTCTTGCAGGGGCATTATAGCCAGTACTATGTCTTTCATATGCCTGTCGAGTGTTTTTTTGTGTTTCAATTATGAAAGGTATAGAACAGGTTAGTTTCGGAGCCTCAGCAAAGACCTGTCCGATTTTTGGGGTTTCGAAATGGAAGTGGTCCTAATCAATCTCTCAAATTCAAACTATCCCTAAGAAAATAATACGGTTCTTGTTGCCGCATTACTGAGTACATGCCATCAGGTTGCGGTGACTTATTGTGTTGGAGTAAGTTTATGATCCTTTCAATTTCATTCAGATCTACCACTTTCTGTACCACCTGCCTCATTGCTCTTTTCAGGGGCTTTCAGTTCTGAATTCGTCCAGTACTCTGGGTCAGATTTGTAATTTCCGAACCAGGAAATCGCACCAGGAAAATCTTCCGTATAGTCTCTCCTCATATATTTGTGAACTACCAGGTTTTTGCTTTCGAATTATCTATTGGCATCTGAGATCCCTTCGAAAGTATTGTGAGAAGTTTGAAGGATACTTGAGTTTTATCTCCTCGTAATGCCTTCTCTATGAGTTTTATATTTCCTCAAAACTTTACTGTTTTCAGTTAGAGGCTTCTTGTAAGAATCCAAGATACTCGATTTCCTTGCACTCTCAAACGTTTTTTGTCTTATCCGTGCCAGACTATTATTCCACCAGAAAACATTCCTGTTTGATATCTGGTTGTACGTCTCTGTCATTGTACGTACAGATAATAGCTTCCGGTAATCAGTCTGTTGCCAACTCTGAGCCTGAAAAATATCTTACTACAAAACCCATGTATTTCCAGCGCTACGTTGTAGGCTTCTCAATTTGTTTTCTATGAATTCTACTGAGATATAATCGAGGTATGATACCCTTCGATTCTAAAGTTCATATGCCGATGATGTGAACCTCCTCACTTGCCTCATCATTCCATTTGGGTTTCAGGACATCGGCTACGGAGGCACATCTTCACCGGCAGCAGGAGGTTGCATATTTTGAAGAGGATCAGGGAGTGATTTCGAATTTAGGTGAAAGTAACCAGCTTCAACTCAATGCCACAAAAACCCACGCATCGGTTTACTCCAAGAAAATAAATGTCACGTGATATAGAAATGTCAGGTGAGACAATTCTGCTTTCTGCTTCGAAAAGTTTGTTGGGGGTTGAAATGGACACCAATTTGTCTAAGTTAATCATGTTGTTGGAATTGCAAAGGCTGCTTCTCAAACGCTTGGAACACTGTTCCGAACAAGAAAACTGTACACACCTCAGCAACTTTTGATGCTTCATAAAGCTTAGATCAAACCTCCTTTAGAGTATTGTTCCATTCCATTCACAAAAAAGCCACCCGCCTGACTGGAGACGTGAACATCACGTGCAACCTTGATAGCCTGGAATATCGAAGAAATGTTGGAGATTTATCTCTCTTCTATAGATACTTTCACGAGAATTGTACAAGTGACTTGGCACATTTGATTCCACCAAGAGCAGTACATATCAGAAATATGCGATGGATTGTGGCTGCTCATCGTTTTGAGGTTCTACTCTTCGATCTAGAGGAATGCGTTAATGCAGAATGAGCTTCCTGAGAATGTTTCTCCAAATGGAATCAATCTCCAATGATTCAACTCCAATGTTAATCGCTTCTTTCGCACAGGCACCGCTCTGAGATCTCCTTGAGGATTTTCCTGTAGTGCTTGTATTTTGTCTCTGAAACAAAAATAGTTACTTAGAAATGTGGTGCTTGAAGCTGAGTCTTTCACTCCCCTATATCCTGTTAACGGAAATAGGTCTGCCCAACTAAACTGTAGTGACTGCTCGCCTCCTTACTTGGTGTTAGTGCTACAAAAAAAAGTTGCATATGAACCAGGAATAGACAGCCTAAATGATCCACATTTGTGGTCTGACCAACTGAGTATCGAATGGAGGAGTTATTTTCATAAATCTCGAAAATACTTCATAATCATTAATTCAAAATGGTTTCATGAAAAATATCACGAAAAAAA
>NW_019289982.1:124964-183350 GCF_000500325.1 Leptinotarsa decemlineata | reverse complement strand
TATCAATAAAGTGTTATTAGTGTTGTCATGTTTTTGAAGTGTTTCGCCAATCGTTTATGACAACGCTACATTGTATTTGCATGCTATATTTCACGCTCAAACTCACAATTCTCTATCTGAATCCATTTTTTTCAAATTTGCCAAAATATTTACTGAGCGTATTGCAAAACCACGTAACCTATCTTAAGTAGATTACTATTATCTCGAGTTGGAGGTAAACATATTTACTACACGCAATCCAAAACAAGTTGGGATCTAAATTTTAAATATAGTAGAGATCGCAAGATCGCGAAGTTGTTTATCAAGAGTAACTAGGTATTTTTCCGCCAGCGAATACAAATTTAGACATACGTAGGATTTGGCGGTACACATACAGTGTGGAAATTGAAGCAGGAAATTAAATTCCGTAGAACTATTGAATGGTAGTCTCACCCGGCATCTTCCATGGACATGAGATGCACATCTCGCAAATCTAACTGTGCCTCTGAATATTGGATGGGCAGTAGATCAACCGGCGGAGTTGGGGGAGAGCTCTGTAACATCGAGAAACTCGTGTAGTGAACATCGTGTTACTACATTAAGTGAAGAAATCATTCTGTGTGATGGAACTATGAGTCATTTGTTGTCTTTGAAAATGCCTACGAACAGTAAACAAATTTCCCAATGAACAAAAAGGAGAAATTGTGAACAGCGTATTGAGATTCATGCAAGCGAAAGCAACTTCAGAGGAAATGAGAGTTCCTCTTGCTCAGGGGAGAAGTAATAGTGATGATAAGTAAAATTGAAACTAATATTGTATTTTAACTTTGAAGGTTCGAGAGCAAGTAGCCATAGAATTTTCTTGCAAACTGCAAGATTTCATTTTTCATGCAGTTTCAATCAACTCCAAATAAAAAAAAACTCCAAAATTGTGGTAGATGACGCTGATATGGCAATTTTACGCAGATGCATGAACGATTTCTATATCAAAGAAAAGCTATTTCCTACCCTCAGGGAAATTCATTCCGAGATATTGACTATATGGGAAGGAGGGGGTGTCTGCAAAAATAAATTTGTAAACTTGGATTTCGATGAAGAATGTTGAAAAATAATAGGAAACTCTTGATGGCACGCCAGTCCAATAGACTGTCCAACAGTCCAATAGACTGTTGAAAAAAAATTGGACCTATAGAGAAGAATGTTGACCTATCATATCGTATTCATATGGGTGATCTTTCTAAGGCGTTTGATTGCGTTGATCATAGGATCTTGCTAAGAAAAGTTCACCAATACGGCTGCAGGGAAATGACGCTTGAATGGTTAGGAAGAAATCAAATGGTAAGAACAGCAGGGCTTTCAGAAAAAAAAAAAAGTATTTGTGTGGTGTTCCATACCAAGAAGATTGAAGTAATCATACCATCGATGAAGAGAGTAATCTATCCAGAATCGAAACGAACACTTCCTGACGAAAACTATGTGTCAACAGTAGGCGAAAAATCATGTTATGATCTTTCGGTAACTAATCTTCCAAAATATTATATGACTTGTATCTATGTATAAAGTAGTTTGTTATTAACGATATTGCACACAATGCTTTGTCGATTATCTACCTGCTACAACTAGCTAAGGTGTATCTGCACATTAGAGTTGAGACGGGTGTATATTCATATATAAGCTCACACACTAGATTAGCGCTTGGTCTCCTCTCATCTGTCATGGGTCGAAAGCTTGGGATCCTCTACATGCAACATGCATTGGACGACTTTGAGCGCTGGTACCTCGATTTCAAGATTCGAGTCAACCCAGGCAATAACCATGGGAAGAACGACATCATCTCCGGCCATGAAAGTGAGGGTCTTAGGAAGGAAGATCAATTGGCAAGCGCAGGTAAAGTACTTTGGTCTTCTAATAGACCGTAGGCTCACCTAGACCCCGCACTTCAGTAGCGTGAAGGCAAAGAGTTAGGGACGGACCGAAAGTCTGTACCCTGTGATCAATAGAAGATTCAAATCAAGCATGCGAAATGAACTCACGATCTATAACGTGATGTTCAAGCCAGTAATCATGTACGCTTCAAGCGTCTGGGGACAAGCGGCTCCGTCGAATCTCTCCCGTCTGGAGAGATTGCAAAATAAGATAATGAGGATGATAGTGAATGTTATGTGGTTCGTGCGGAATAACGCCATCTGCAGAAATTTGAAACTGCCTTTCATTGAACAGTTCATTCAGTCGAGGAATTGGCGAGTTTTCGAATCTATCATATGAGTCCCCGTATCCTCCGTTAACGGATGAACAATTTTTCCATCCACTCACCCCTGCCAGGTAGGGGTACACCGTGAATGGCGGTACTAATGTCTTGGACTTTTATGTCGCCATCTCGAAGCTAGTATATTCTATTTGTCTGTTAAACAAACATAAGCCGAAGGGTCAGGAAGTCAGGCTCCAATCTGTCTAAACTGAAAACGTCAATCGTCGTAGCGTTTGGACAAAAAATGGGTCCAATGTTGGCATTTCAGCTTTTGTCGCTTGCTATCGACCATATGGCATTCAATCCAACTGCTATATATTATAATATATTCCGATTGTGGCGGCTAGGAAGGGCCTGATTTCATAGCGGTGCTTTGATGGATATTTCCTCGAAGAGTCTTTCTACGCTCAATGATTTCATCTCGACATCTAGCTAATAGCGAGGTTATTCTGCTAAAGGCCTACAAAAAGAGTCATAGCTGTGGTCTTCTATAACGATATAATGAAAGAGGAACAAATATAATGTTGCTTTATCTATAAATCAAATGTAGTTCGAATGAGGAATGTAGTAGCAAATCTACAAAATCTGCAGAATAACACCGCAGAAAAATAATACAAACTGTGCTCATTGCGCACGAAACTTGCCTCAACTTTGTGCTGATGACAGTAAATATAGTGGTCGATGCCGAATGCACATCAATTAGTCATTCCTCCTTGCTTGGAGCTATGAAGCTGTGATGAAAACTGTCATTATCTCCTGAAGACACCAACTTGGTTGGTGAAATGCCCGTCGAAAAGAGTATTCCATTTCTGGTAATTGGGAAAAGTGCTTGTGTTGCAGTCACACATTTTTGAATTTACATTTTGCTCACTAATTCATATAGAAATCAAAAACATAACCTTTAATTTCAAAGCAAAAAATATAATTGAAAAATGTGACAATCAAAAGCCTGCAAATATTGAATATATTACAATCCACAAATAAAACATTTGACTGGATAAAAAAAAGTAGGTTCCACCGAGATTTGAACTCGGATCGCTGGATTCAAAGTCCAGAGTGCTAACCATTACACCATGGAACCTTGTATGAATAGTCATGAGAGACTGTAGATAAACTACGACTGCATAAGAATTGTTATATGTGTTGCCTATTTATGTACTGGTGACACAAATATGTAATATTGTTAATATATTTTATTTAACACTACATAGGCCAACTACATAGGCCAACGGTTATTATTAGTTTGAGTAATGTAAGTTGCCTACAATGTGAATTTGATGATAACTTTTGTGTTTTGTTTTTTTCCATACATGATTATACGGGTGTTAAAGTATTTCAATTTTCTTGCATAGACGAGTAACGGAAAATGATTTCATTTGTGCCAAAACTTGATGATAAGATGTTTTCGAAAATTTCATCTTTTCAATGTGAAAGCTACCTATTGCAAAAGATTTCTTCAACTTTTTTAAATTCAGGAAGGAATTAGTCCGCTGGATCACCGATTCGAGTAATTTTCTTCACAACAAATGACTCTTCTCTATTTCTACATTTTAGAACTTGGGTTTTAAATAATCTCAATGAAAGGCCGTCAGTTTCCTCACAACCATTCGACTTAGAGAGATGCTATTTGAACTGGCTAGCCCAAGAATCATTGAAGGTTTTTCGGAATACATCTAGTGGGGTTCAATCACTAATGGACCATTATGGTCCATTAGTAGGCGGTTGCGGTTGTTACTAATTTTGGTTACCACGTCGTCCATAGTATGTCCAGTGACTGTAACAGTGGTGTCATCTGCAAACATCGTTATGTGGCAGTCCCTCAAATATTGAGGCAAATCATTGATGAATATAATGAATAATAATGGTCCTAAAACTGAGCCCTGAGGAACGCCCAATTTATCAGCATGCTATTCTGACATGGTGCCTCCATATTTGATTGACATACAGCGCCCCTCCATATATGAGCCCAACCATCTCAATATATTGTTCTGAAGACCAAGTCCAATCAACTTATTAGACAGAGATTTCCATGACACAGAAACGAATGCCTTCGACAAGTCAAAGAACACACTTATAACAAAGTTACCAGCATAGGCATCCAAGTTGGAAGATATATTGCTGAGAAAGTGATAAGAGGCTGTTTCTATAGAACGACGTTTCCTGAAACCATGCTGGTTGTTACATAATATGTTGTTGATTTCTACATACTCCCTTATTCTGGAGGCTACAATTTTCTTGTACAATTTTGAGAGCGAGCATAGTAGAGAGATCTGACTATAGCACGAATTCCTTTATTAAATAGGGGAATTACCAAAGCCTTCTTAAATTCCTTTGGGAACTACCCTTGTATGAAAGACTGGTTCATCAAATAGGTAAGTAGATCACTTATAGCACTGATTGTAGCTTGTGTATTATTTCCTTGTAATTTCAGTTTTTTGTTTTAATAAAATTGTTATTTTTGGTTAAGTAATTCTCTGAGGCAAGGCATTTTTCCTGATCTTTGGAAAATTGCTAATATTTTACCCACTTCCAAAATACCTACACCCACCTGTTTCAACGAGTTACGTCCAATAAGTATTTTACCAGCATTCTCAAAAATTTTTGAAAAAATAATAACACAACAAATCAAAGTATATTTGGATACAGCTAACATACTTCCAGAAGTGCAATCTGGATTCCGACAGAAACACGGTACCAACACTGCTCTGTTGAAGGTTATCAATGATATCACTACTTCTCGGGACAAATCGATGGTTTCATTTTTAGTTATGCTTGATCAAAGCAAAGCATTCGATCTGGTAAACTTCAAACTATTGCTGAGTAAACTAAAATACATTGGGTTTGAATGCAGTTCTTTAGATTGGGTGAGAAGCTATCTCACAGGAAGGGCTCAACGGGTTATACTGGATAATGGTCAATTATGCTCATCTCTTCAGGAAACTTCTTCTGGTGTACCACAAGGTAGCATTNGTTTGAAGTAATGCCCCCCTCCCCAGCATCAAAATGCATTGGTTTCCCTAGTTCGCTATTTATTATTTTCCAAATTTCTTATGAAAATATTTAATTTTATTCTGTTTTTGATTGTTTTTTTAAGTTCTCTCAATATTATTTTATATGTAAGCTTGCTTTAGGCATCGATTTCTTCATAACTGGTGATCAGATAGAAAATTTTTTTTCTTGAACAAGAAAGATTCGCGAATTAATTCACTCCTTTTCTCTTTCTTTATACCCACTCCCGTCTCCACTGTTAAAAAGCTGGTAGGGCATTTGAGGAGGTAATAATTAGCGCCCAACGTGGAGCTCGAACCCACGACCCTGAGATTAAGAGTCTCATTGCTCTACCGACTGTAAATTTTTGGTACAGGATGTATTGTATGAACTCACATCAGAATTACAACAAGTATTCAAAACTGTGAAAATATACAGGGTGTCATATTTGAATAAAATAAGTTGGTACCAACTTTTGCTATAACCAGAAGTGTTGGAAAAACTACATCACTTTCATTCGATGAAGCATATTCGAAAACCAATACCTACTAGTCAATTTTCAGAAAATAAATCATATTATTCTACAAAACACGGATAACCAACAGTCATCGCGCTTTCCCTGTATTGTCTATAATGAGAATGTGGTCGCAGAAGTGGGATATGATAACCCGTTCATGGAAGCATCCCAGACAGGTGATTATACCGCTAAAAGAATGAAAGACGCCAATCAATAATGCATATTGCCGTTACCGCATCGCTCCTCGCATCCTGATTAAATTGCACGTGGGCACAAAAAGGTGGCAATAAAAATGTTATCGTCCCAGTCGACGGTCTTGAGCTTTGTTGGCGTTCTGGGCTCGCAATAAAGCGGCCCAGCTCCAGTAGCCCGTCGTGATTTGTTTTACAGCTCATCAAAACGGGAGGAGGAATAAAATAAATGGACGGTAACGCACGCATCCACCTTGGCAATAATAAAACGGAGTCATTAAATCAAGGATGAAATGGTGTGTATGGGTTCTTGTGGATTAGGAGAGGACTTGGATGTATTGAATAAAGTCACAAGATAGCTCATTCTTGTTTTCAGACAACTGAGATAACCCTCTATATGTTTGGGTTGGTTTCCGTGTTTTGCCATAGTCTTCTTTGGTTACAATCTCCAAACGCTTCAACTTCAACTGCAGCAGTCATCTTCAGTGACGTTGTCGAAGTACTCCTCTTGACGTGTCAACTGAAACTGAAGCTCTCATTTCTGCTGTGTCATTTGCTGACACACCTAGTCGAGCACAAGCAGAGTTGCCGATTGGGACAGACCGAGAAGTCTACAGTGCCCGGAAAATCAGCACCATAAATGACACGACAGAAATGAGAGCTTCAGTTTCAGTTGACACGTCAAGAAGAGAACTTCAAGTTTTTTGGTGGCTTTGCGTTTCTTCTTCGTTGGGGGAGCTTTGGGCGCATTTTTGGATTTCATTTCGAACATATATTAGGAGTACAAATCAACACCAACGAGCTCTGTCGAGTTTTTGGCTTACGTTACCCTTGGCCACTAATTAACATTTCTTTGACACCGGAGAAAGCACCTCAATAGAAACAGCAATAGCAGAAGGCGATGAAAGTTCAATGGTAGCAGCAGTAGCCAAAACAACTTTCAGATCGGAGCTTGTTGTTTGAAACTGAGAGGAATTTTCAGCTTGTAGGTGTGTAGATACTGTTATTTCCTCTGCAATATTTCCTTCAGAAATCATGTCATGGGACCATAGCTGAACGAGAGGCAACGCCGGCGCCACAGCAACTCAAGACGTATTTGTCACAGAACCTGAATCTAATGCTTGTTATAATGGTTGTTTCAGACTAGAGAAAACTTATTACTGTTGCAGGTTGAGAAGGCTGTTCATTGGAGTTGTTTTCGAGTGGCATGTTTTTGGTTTCAGCGGACTCGTACCTATAGGTAGGTAGGTAGGTCGAAAGTGAGTGGGTCTATTCGACCCTCCACTGCAACCCATAAGGATTTATTGTGGCTCACACCTATTCACACTCGGCCAAATAAACACAGCTTCTTAACGAAGCCGATTAGTTTGTACGGTGAGTGGTCTTTCAGGTCAGATGGTAAGACAACGAATCTGCCGAACTCAAAGAACCTAATTCGGTCCTCAGCGGGGCAGGCCTCTGCTGTTCCATCATTTTCCAGACAAAGGCGACACACACTGTCTTCCGACAGTCCAAGTCTCTGCATTTGATGATTCAAAAGACAGTGACCTGAAAGAAGGCCTGTTAGACATCGTAGTTCATTCCTACTGTAGTCCAACAACTGTTTGGAATCGAGCTACGAAGGGTGAATGAACGCTTTGGAGTGAGCCGATCCTGGAACATTCTGCCAGAAGTCCATAAATCTTCTTGCCATCCAGGTGTTTGTTTGGCAAAGCCCGAAGCGATGCCAATGACAGGTTCTGGTCAGATGAAGCCGCTTGCAGCACCCTCTTTTGCAAGAGAGTCAGCAGCTCCATTGCTTTCCAGGCCAGTATGGCCAGGAATCCAGACCAGAGACAATCTATTAAGTCTTCCTATCGAGGAGAGTCGTTTTTGACAGTTTGCTACCAATTTAGCATTGCTCGGTAGGAGCCAAGAGCTTCCAATGCCGCTTGACTGTCCGAGAATATTTTTATTGACTTGTGAGTGAGACTGGAATTATCCAATCTCTCCGCACACAATTCGATAGCGTAAATTTCCGCTTGAAATATAGTCGCATAAGTTCCTAGGCAGGTAGATAACTCTGTCCTAGGTCTGCGACTGAAAACACCTGCACCAGAACCGGAAGGTGTTTTTGATCCATCTGTGAACCAACAACTATCTGCTCTTAATATTTCCTTCTCCCGGAGGATCTCTACTCGAGAATAGTACTTTATAAGGCAGTTCGTAGTTGACAGTTGGAGACATGAAGACAGCGGTCATTTCCAGAATGCTGTGACTTCCAATGTCAACCAACAGTCTGTTGCACGCTGCATTGAATTGATTTGTGCAATTGGCAATGTGCACAAGTCTGTATGCAGTCCCTCTAGCCTCTCTTTCCAGAAAAATGTGGAGAGGAGGTAGATCTAGAAGGATCTCCATGACGGTGTGGTACTGATGGCAACATTGATAGATTTGGTGTGATCTCACCTCCGTTCCAAATGGAATGACCACACCATTGAGGGAAAGTGGCGTTAGATCATCCAATTTTCTTCTCTTGGGGAAGGGACCTAATACAATTTTGCTGGGGTTGACAGACATCTGCTCCCTCAGGCACCAACTGTGAACAACGTCCAACGAGCTTTGGAGGATATTACAAGCCACCCTTCCTGACGTGGACCTTGCCAGGATGACAAGGTCATCTGCAAATGCTTTCAGATCAACTTTTCTTCTGTCGAGGGCATCAAGCAGACTATCCACCAGGAGTGACCATGCACAGAAGGGGAGATAGTACCCCACCTTGAGGGCAGCTCTTGGTGACCTTGAACATGATAGAGTCGTAGTTGCAGTTCTGTTCACTAGCATGGCATATATCCAGGTCGATTCTATACCCTTCCTAGCCAGAAACAATCCTATAGATTTAGGTAGTTCATTGTCAAATGCTCCTTCAATATCAAGAAATACAGCAGCCTCAATCTCCTTGTTGTTGGGAGATTTTCTCAACGAGGTTGTTTATTGCTGAATCTGTCGATTTGCCGGTTTGATAAGCATACTGGTGGTTATTCAGGGGGTAAGCATATAATGCTACCCTCCTTATATGTCCGTCCAGTATCCTCTCAATGTACTCGTACATATAATCCGGAAATATATCAGGATTCAAAGGCCAGATGCCAGTGCTTTTGAATCCGTGACAAACATTTGGCACTCTAGCTGCCTTTCCATATGCTTCGTTGAATCAGCCGGCGATCTGGATATGCGTAACAACACGTCCAGGATATGCCTTCAGCCATTTAACAATTTCATGATTATAGTAGGTCTTCAAAGGCCGAAAAAATGGGATGTCAAGAGGTTGCATAGGATGAGTGCAATGTGAAGGCAGATAAATAACATGAATACCGTATTTTTGCTTATTCCAAAGTTTCAATGCCTTTATGATTTCCATGTTCATCAAAAATTAGAATTACTTCATCGTCAATGTTTACTTTCACAAAACTTTAGAAATGCTTTATTCATTTCCTAAATATCTCGGTCATCATCCAACCTGACTGTTGAGCTGCACCTGAATTTCTAGAAGGACCTTCATGTATAAGTTCATTTTTTATATTTTTTCTAGGAAATATCATCATGAAAGTTCCAACAGCATCAACACAACAAACAACAGTGGTGTTTGCTCCACCCTCCGCACTAGGTATAACTCCGACTTGTTTCTTTTCCGTGGGGGCTGAAGTCTTTTCAGGTTTTTGTACTGTGGATATACAAGATTCATCAGCATTATAAATACGATGCGGTCCATAGCCAAGAAATTCTAGTAAGCTTACGTACAATTTGCGGCCGATGGAAAGCTTAAGCGCAAGCTGCTGAATTAGCTTCTGGTTTGCGCGAAAATATATCTTTATTACGTTTCAGAAATTCATCCAACCAGTTTTGACCTGCCTTTGGCTTTCAGATGTTAAATTTATAAGCGAAACGGTTTTTCTCAGCCATCTGAAAAGCTAATTCTTGTACCGATGCTCGTGTCAATCCGAACAAATGACTTCCAAGGAATTTCATATACTCAACTAATTGCCTTTCCTCATCAGGTGAAAGGTAGCTTTTCAACAACCAAGGCCTTTCAATTTTGACTCCACAAAGTTTTATTAGTGCCTAAAGAATGTCTGCGAAAAGTTGCTTGAGGAGCACCAAATGTTTTTGAAGCCAATAACTACTTCGATCATGCTACTGAAGATGACAGCCGCAGTTACAGTTGAAACGTCAGCCGTGAAAGCCTACATTCCTATATCAATCATATTAATTTTGCTTTTTTCTTATAAATGTTGTAAATTGGGCTTTCCCGTTAAAAATCTTCTTTGGATAATTTTTGGGGAATTCAAATTACTTGTTTCAGGGATTTAAAATCATTTTATATAATAGACAATGGAAGTCCGAACTAGTGAAATTCATCACGAAACATTGTCAATCACCTTCAAATAATTGCCTTTCCTCATCAGGTGAAAGGTAGCTTTTCAACAACCATGACCTTTCAATTTTGACCCCACAAAGTTTTATTAGTGACTAAAGAATGTCTGCGAAAAGTTGCTCGAGGAACACCAAATGTTTTTGAAGCCAATAATTACTTCGATCATGCTACTGAAGATGACAGCCGCAGTTGCAGTTGAAACGTCAGCCGTGAAAGCCTACATTCCTATATCAACCCTCTACATGGTTTTCAATCATATTAATTTTGCTTTTTTCTTATAAATGTTGTAAATTGGGCTTTCCCGTTAAAAATCTTCTTTGGATAATTTTTGGGGAATTCAAATCCACCCTCATATCTGACCCATTGACTATAATAAATGAAAAGTCATGAGATGACAAATTTCCACTCATAACGGTCTGAGGCAGAGTATAGTATTTTTGATTTCCTCCGTTGCTAAACATGTTTTGACTGGTCGAAATCCACAAAACATTCCTAATTGTATGTCGTATAAGCATCTACGACCCTCCGGATAACACAGCACCAACCGTGTCTTCAACAAGGCCTTTTAGCATCAGGTGTCCCTCCCGGTGGTAGTTCATAAGATCGTTTTACGATCGGGGTGCAAGTTTACGAGTTCCGGTCTCAGCAGGCTGCTTAACTCTGAGTTTAACTGCGAGACCTGTCACTATTCGCAATTAACCGACTACGGGGCATGTATGCAATGACGTGCGAGCCGCATATACAGTCTATGCTGCCGATGGGTTTGCTGTCATTAAATATGAACGGTTGACGTTGCGGGACTTCCTGAAATATGCACGGGAAATGTCTGGTCGGGCGACGAAATGGAATTAGGCAAACGTGTGGTGAGCGGTTTACTGAACTTGGGGAGTAGATTTGATTTCATGGTTTAGTACATTGAAATAGTCAATAGCAATACCACAAAAAGTAAAAATTTCATCAATAAATTTCAATTTTTCAACGAAAACCTTGTCATTTTGCAATAACATGAAGGCAAACAGCATTATAATGGTTGCTCAATCGGTACTGCTCAAAAATGACAAGGTTTAAAAAAAAAACTGTACGCCTTGGGGCACCTGACAGAACTGGAAGGAATGGCCTTTTCGAAACGGCTATTTTCATATAAAAATTGAATTACATAAAAGGAAAATTATTTCGTATCAAATACTTTCATGTGAACGCTGAATTATCTGAAAAATACTTTTCTCTCTTCAGAATCAAATCAAATCAAATTTTATTAAATCCGTTTTCCTATCATACAATGGATTGGACGTGTCTGGTGAGGTGTGAAACACACACTTATTACAAAAAAAAGTTACTCCTAAAGTACTAGTTTACAGGTTAGGTTGATAAAATAGAGTATATACACATACATACATGGAGATAATACATTGTTGAGGATGTAACCCTATTATTACTCAATGACACATA
This sequence comes from Leptinotarsa decemlineata, assembly GCF_000500325.1. NCBI lineage: Eukaryota > Metazoa > Arthropoda > Insecta > Coleoptera > Chrysomelidae > Leptinotarsa > Leptinotarsa decemlineata. The sequence goes on along the minus strand of NW_019289982.1, from coordinate 171,564 downwards.
AAAACAAGTATACAAGACATCTTGATATGAATATAAAAAAGCATAAAGCACAATAAACACTATGAACTAACCCAGTTAACACTGCTAGAAAGGAAGTCATCAAATTCCCCTAAGCTGTAAAAACAATGATTCGTTATAATTTTCTCTAACCTACTTTTGAAAATTCCGTACGTGTTACTATTTTTTATATCATAAGGAAGCCCATTGAAGTAAGACGCTCCTATCATCAGAGGTGATTTTTGTGGAAAGTGTGATTCGATTTCGTTTTTATACCTTGTGTTGTGGTTGTGAATATCAGAATTTTTTGGCAGTTTATTTCGGTTTCGGTAGATATGGCTCAGTAATTTATATAATAGAAGTAACAGTGAGAATTTTTTGGTTTTTGTATACATCACGACATGAAGTTTGATAAGGTAGGTCAAAAATTAATCGCAATATTCTTTTTTGTAATACAAACACCCTTTGGTTATCACGGCCTTGCCCCATACTATGGATACCATAGGAAATCGCAGAGTAAGCAAACAAATAATAGACACTCAATGAAGTATCCCTATCTAGCATAGATTTCAAAACAGTCAATAGATAGAAACACTGATTGATTTTTCACAGACACTACTATTTTGTGCCTCCCAGTCGAATATGGTTCCGAGAAATTTTGCAAAATTCGATGTACTTATTGAAGTGTTATTTAATAATATTGAGCAATCTGATGGTAATTTTTGAGCTGTATGGTATTCAATGCAAACCGTTTTCGAAACATTCAACATTAATCTATTACGATAGCACCAATCTTTGAATTGGTTTAGTGTTCTGGTAAGTTTCTCTGAAAGTGTGAGTTTTGAGTGATCTGATATTATTGTGCTTGTGTCGTCTGCATACATGAGAACTTTTGCTTCAGTTAGATATTTAGGAAGATCGTTAATAAATATGAGAAAAATTCATGGACCAAGGACACTGCCCTGAGGAGTTCCAAGATCCATATCAAATACATTTGAAAAAACATCATCATTTTTCACTAAAATCTTTCGGTTTTCGAGGAAAGAGAAAAACCAATCATTGAGACAGCCACGAATACCCAACTTTTCTAGTTTTTCTGAGACGAAAGACCTTTCAACTGTATCAAATGCCCTTGTTAAATCGAACAATACAGATACCACCATGATCCATTCTTTCAAAAATGTTTTGAGTGTACTCAGCCACACTTGATTCAGTGGAGAAGCCATTTCTGAAAACCGCGTTGATTGTTTGTTATTAAATTGAAAGAAATCAGATACGCTTCCATTCTTTGAGCAACCACTTTTTCAATCATTTTAGAGAAAATACTAAGTAATGCAATTGGTCGGTAGTTTTCAACATTACTAGAATCACCCATTTTGTACAATAAAATAACAGAGGCCATTTTCAGACTTGAAGGGAACCTACCTTGCATAATGGACAAATATATTATATGAGCGAGTATTGGATATATGATATCTTTGCATTGTTTTACTACTGATGCAGGTATTCCATCCAAACATGTAGATTTTTTGTTTGGTAATGATTCAATAATTTCATTAACGTCATTGACATTCACAAGTCTGAAAAACATAGTTTGTATTATAGGGTCACTTGTGGTGCAGCGAGTACTCAAATTATTGGCAAAAAAATCTAATAATTGCCGTAGATAGGTATTGCCCAAAAGTAGCCCTTCCGTTTGTATTCCATACATTCGTAATGAATCCAAATCAGATATCATTCAAAGGAATCCTACACAAAATGATCAATGTAAGGAATGAATTTCACTTACATGGAACACTGTCATCCTCACTGCCAGACATCCCAGAAATGGTTATATGTTTATGACATCGAAACCAAAGTCCAATCGTCTCAAAGGAATAGCCCGGGAGAGCCAATACCGAAAAAGCACGCCAAATTCGATCGGATTTCAGGGTTCTGCTAACTATTTTTTTCGATTACCGTGGCATAGTGCATCATAAGATGCACTACAATATGGTCATACAGTCAACAAAGAGTATTATCTTGAAGTTCATGGCTTCTGCATCATAATAATGCACCTGCCCACTTGTCATTTTTGGCCAAAAACAACATCGTACTCATGCCTCAGCCGCCGTATTCACCATATTCAGTTCCCTGCGACTTTTTCCTTTTTCCAAGATTGAAGCCACCAATGGAAGGAAGGCGTTTTGCAGCGATTGAGATCAACAATACATCAGTGGTATGAAAAGTAACTGTGCTGGATCTGACAGCATACTTTGTGCCTGCCCTGCTGGGGACCCAATCAGGTTCTTTGAGTTCGGCAGATCCATAATTTCACCATCTGACCTGAAAGATCACTCACCATACAAACTAATCGGCTTAGTTAAGAGCTGGGTTTATTTGGTCGAGTGTGAATAGGTGTGAGCCACAATAAACCCTTATGGGTTACGGTGGAGGGTCGAATAGAGCCACTTCCTTTAGACCTTCCTACCTACACTATGAAACAAAAATCTATGACTGAACGAAAGAAGACTACTATTTGTATACCAAACCCTGAGATGGATAAAAGTAATCAGAATATACCATTTGGGCTTTGCAGGATTCTGATTATTAATCTGGAGTACTACTGTTCGGAAAAATCCCAGATCCGGGAAATTTTAAATAATTTTAATAATCCACAATTTAGAATTGGTAAATGGGGTTTCTTTGTGTCCAGATTATCTCGCAAACAACATAAAATGAGATGTTACATCCTCAAAAATTGAAAAAGCATCGTTATGTCGAAGATGCCAGGACAGCAGAAATTTTCATTACACTCCCCAAAGTTTATCCTCGAATTTATTTTCTTGTATCGCACATCAAAATTTCTCAGTATGTAACGACCACCGTTTTAAGACATCACATATCACTTTTACGTTGCTGGTTCGTCACCGAAATAAAACAAGTATGCCGCGTCATCGAATAGTTGACAATGTCGTAAAGGGAACGTATAAGCTGTTAAAGCTAAATCGGCTTGGCGAGTTGCTTTGGAGAGATAAGGCCACTGTTGTTATGGGTCGGTTTATGTATACTTACCGAACATACTGTTATTTTTCAATTTATTTCCAGCAAAAATCGAGGAGGAACTACGGGGGTGCAGGTGACTGAAGGAAACTGTACATTAGGTGGATATCTACTAACTTCATCAATTAATTTTTCAATTGGGAAAATTGTTCTTTCCTGAATCAATTATTATAACCAAAGTATTTCTCTTAGAAACACCCAATGACAGCTGATATCATAAGTTCATAGTAGACAGTTTGGACAGTTTCTAAATATAAATCAAATATGGTGAACTTCATTCATTTCAAGGAAGACAATGAATATGACCCAAAATTCAATCAAATTGTCTTCGGTCGTCATGAAAAATATGAAATAAGATAGTTGTTGATTGAATCAGAAATGCTTTGATCTCGCAATCTGCCTTAGGGTCGAGCTACACGGTATTATTCCAGGAAAGTTAGCCATTTAAAGTTCGCTCTGTTGTACGTGGTCAAGTTTGGGTTTTTAACGTTTTTACCTACGCCATGAAGTGTTCAGGGAGAAAACACATACAGATCTATACCCACATAATGGATTCTTTCATCATATAGAACAGAAACGAACCGTCATCAACACCCTAGTGAACAGAACTTTTGTGAAGAAAGGTAGGTAGACGACGAAATGAAACACCAAACAACTGTGTTACAAGCGAACGGCTACGACAGATAAGACATAATACACGCTATGCGTCCAATGAAGAGCAACCCCAAGGTGCTGTCTATCTGTCAAACATAGAAGGAGTCTACCTAACAACTGTTACAAGCGAAAGGCCATGACAGATGAGACATAATCCGTGCTACGCGTCCAAGGGAGCAGAAGAGAACCGCCAGTGGAGAGGAACACCAGTAAAGAGGAACACCAGTGAAGAGGTACGTACTATCTACATCTGCCATATGTAGAAGGTGTCACCAATCGAATCGAGAAAATTATAAAGATGGAGAAAACTGGCCCCGTCTTCAAACCAACGATCAGAGTATCTGAGGTCAGCAAAAAGACAGTAGAGGTTCACTTGAATCAGCGGGTGTTTACAGGATTCCATGTAACTGTGGTAAAGTTTATGTCGTTCAGAAGAAAAGGAGCATATGTACTCAGCTAGTCATTCACAAGCGGGGTTGCCGATTGGGACAGACCGAAAAGTCTGCAGTTGCTGAATATACACTGTGTTTAGGCATGTATATATTTAAGGAAAATTAATTTGAGTTTCGGCAACGCCGCTTTCGGTTTGATAGAATAAATCTACTTAGTTGAGTAGTTAGTTTTTGAAATTAGAAATATTCGGAACGACTGAATCGGAAAAGAAATAAGATACGCGCTGGTGATTTTATTGTAAAGACTAATGTGTGAATTGTTCTTTTGTTGAAATAAGTTTTCTTCGACACTGCTTCTCCTGAAACTCCTTGATCCCTTCCTACTATGCCATAATAGTTTCCCTGAAGCATTTTGGATTCAACAGCAAAGACGAATGGGGTTAGTCTTAATCCTAGGTTTATTTAACCATCACTGAGTTATTATTTAGTGTATTGTGTGTTTCCGACGGGAAACAAAAGATTCTTTTCGAAAATACCGAAAGGCTAACAACAGTAAATCATTATTCAAGAAGAATGTATTTAGAAGCCATATAAATACACAAACACACACCGCCATTACAGATATTGTGCGAAAAGTCAGCACTATAAGTGGCATGGCAGAAATGAGAGCTTCAGTTTCAGTTGATACATCAAGCAGAGTACTTTGACCAAGCCACTGAAGATAACTGCCGTAGTTGCAGTTGAAACGTTTGGAGATTGTAACCAAAGAAGATCACGGCAAAAGTCGGATAACAACCAAAATTTTAACGTTACGTGCTCAAATTTCAGCAGAGCCCAGTACCAATAAATCAACTTATGCATAAACTTGATACAGAGTGAAGGCCACTGTGTTGAATATATTCCTCACCTTTGGAACAATGCAATCAAAAACAGACGTTCGGAAATAATTATGAAGGGCTTGTTCGAAGCGATGACTTCTTGATAGTGGAAAATATTGAGTACTAACGGTAGCCGGAGGGTTGACGTGGGTGATTTATCCGCTCACTCAATCGACCGCTGTGTGAATCGGTGGTTCGAACCGCAATACCGGACGATCGATTTTCACTTTGCTAGGAATGATACGTTGGAAGTTAAGACGTCATTAGTCCTTAGCTCGCACAAATTTTGACTTATGAGAGTTGTCGTTCGTATGGGTATAACAGCTGGTTAATGGAAAAATAGATTTTGAACAGAGCCAAAATGAAGGTGTATACAAGTTTACAACTTATTATCTTTCATTTAGAAGTCGACCTCTTTTTGTGCTTACATGACGGGACAAAACAATCAAATATACTTTTAAAGTCATATATACATTCAAATAAACAGGGTTTCAGTGGAAGTGAATCACTCCGCGGAGAAAAACGAATGAAAGAGTAACCAACCCCTCACTGGGTAAATGGATATGTAGGGCAATATCTCCGGAAAAGAATCCCATTTGGAAAGCAGGTGGCTTCGCGACCAAATCAATCACACAACCTCACACGTTTTTAGATTTATCGGACCGCGAAATCGATGTTAGGACAATAATGTTTTTAATGATGTTGTCAGTGAGAGCCGCGTTCAGCCCCTATATAAATACAAACAAGTTTGTCGCCCCAGGGAAGCTTCTCTCGGCGACATATTGGAAAAAAGTAGATCGGCTATTGTTTGAAAAAGAGTGAAGTATTACAAAACGGGGTTCGGAAATAATTATGAAGGGGTTGTTCGAAGCGATGGCTACTTGATTTGAGAGTGGAAAATCGGAGTGGGAAAACACTAAGGGCGTAGTTGGGAAATAATTTAGAAGTGAAAGGAAGGCGGATAAGCAGTGTGATCAAACTCGCGTCAGCACTATTGCTAACTTCTTTATTATTGAAGAAATGAGTTTCATGTGATTGGAAAACTAGTGTTTTCTGACTATTATTGTGCTGACAGGAAAACAATTGAACATCGTGTTTAACATTCATTTGAATTGTATGAAATAATAAAAATAATAATCGATTTTATTATTTTCAAAAAATATGATTGAGGACCAACAGAAAAGTTCTGAAAATAAAGGGCGAAGTTCAGTTCAGTTCCTGAATAAATTCAACCACTGAACTGTTCTTCCACTCAACCCTAAAAAAAGATGACATTCAATATATACACACATACATGCATATATAATAATAATAATGATAATAGAAATAATAATAGTAAGAATGATTCATTTGTAGTCTGTTTGTAGCCTGATGTAGCCCTTCTCGACCACCAGAGCAAGGCGATATTTGTGGTGGAGTTTTCAGTTCCTTGCGAGACGAATATCGTCCGAAAAGAGGAGGAAAAACGTATAAAATATCGAGATTTTCTCTTTGAACTCCGCAGACTCTATCAAGGCCTTGGTGGAATGATACTCCTCTCGAATCTTAAAATCATACCAGCTTGCCGCACTAAGGCAGAAATCTCAGCCGGACAGGTACAGATGGCTGTCATTCTTGGCTCACTGCGCTTGCTCAGGGCACATGATTCTCGGACTCAATGATCATTTACATCATGGTGTGGGGAGTGGTCGCTGGTTGATAATTCTGGCGCGCACTCTCGAATGTATCGGGGCTTCGGGGGATAGGGCCTGACCAGAGCATACTACGTAGAAAAAAGTATAATGATAATGATTGAAACAGTACTGAAACAGTTTTATAAAAATTTCATCCAGGAAATACAAATACAAATGAATAATAAACAAACCACGAATCATCAGATGCTGGTATGCGGAAAAAATATATGCCTGAATAGAAAATCTGAAATATAGCATATAAGTAACAAAATAGTTGACGTGCATCAACTACACCAACTTCCTTGTGAAGTCTTCCGATTGAGTGAATTCCTTTTCATGTAGCATAATTTTAAGTGTCCATTTCTGTATTGTTTCGAAATTGTTAAAGTAGCAGTTTTTTACCACCCTATTTTCCCATATGATATTTGTGGTTGTACAAAAGCATGTACATAAAGCATGTACATAAAGGATATATACGGTTGTATTTGTGCCATCATTCACGGGAATTATTTCTACAAGTCAGGATTGTATAGTGGAAGACTGATTGGTCATTTTGATGTGGATATTTGCAGTCTGGAACTTAAACTCTTTTGAGGATTTGTGGTGGTTATCGAACTTATTGTGCCAGGTGGAAGGATTTCCGAAATCAGATTCATAAGAAACAGAAGGCCCTTAGTCACTCATCAAGTCCCAGTAGGACTTCCTTGCAGAGCACCGCACACGAAGAAACGTATTGAAAACCCCTTGGCCAGGGTTTTTTTTTGGGTTCCTATTTGGTGATCCATTACTGGTCCAGCTTGTTGTGCCCTACAGGATGATCTATCTTGGTGGTGCTACAGGGTGATCTATCTTTGCGGTTCTACAGCGTGATCCATCTCCGCCGTACTCCGCTTGGTAGGAGCCTAGATCTTCCAACGCCACTTGATTAGAGAATATTTTTATTGACTTGTGTATGAGGTTGGATTCTTCTAATCTCTCAGCACACAGTTCAATAGCGTAAATTTCCGCTTGAAATACAATCGCATAGGTTCATAGGCAGGTTGATATATCTGTCCTGGGTCTGCTGAAAACACCTGTACCAGAACCTTCAGGAGTTTTTGAACCATCTATGAACCAACAACTATCTGCTTTTAATATTCCTTCTCCCGGAGGATCCCGTCCTCTCCACATGGGAACAGTACTTTATAAGGCAATTGGTAGTGGACAGTTGGATGCATAATGTCAGAGGTCATTTCCAGAATGCTCTGACTTCCAGTATCCTGTTACTTGTAAAACAGGTTGAAAAGTCTGCAAAAAACTGATGCGATTTGATTGTCGCCCTTTTCGAATACGACAACGGGCACTTCATCAGGACCAGAGCGGATTGACATAGTGGTTCTGTATTACGAACATTCAATAATAATAATAATAAATGGGCTTTTTTCATTGACATACATTGTTTATAAAGAAGAAGTAGATACAAAAATCAATGAGAGGGCGAAGTTCAGCCAGAGCTGTTTTACAACTTAACCTACGGGATAGCATGTATTATATAAGGCTTTAAATTTCAAAGTGAATATTGAAAATCTATTTAGCTTAAATAAAGTAAAGTATATAACAAAACATACACAAAGTGAAACGAAGGGAAAACCACACGAAAAAGGCATAACATGAATATATTATCTATCCAGAAGACTTCAGATATGTTTTCAATTTCTTCTTGAAATTATATAGGTATGGAGTAGTATCTAAATTCACTGGGCAGAGCGTTATATTGTTTGATAGAGTTGTAAATAAAACTTCGGGAAAAGCAGGCTGTCAAGTGTTTTGGAATAATAAAAGTGTGACAGTTTCGTGTCCTCGAATTATTCTGAGATTTGAAAGCTTTCTTTTTGTGAATTAGGAATTTATTTGGTGAAACTGCCAGGTTTTAGCAATCGGTAACCAACCTGACTCCTCAAAATTGGGGGATATATGGTAGAGTTTTCTCACACCATAAGAAAGACGAATACAATTGTTTCGTATTTTTGTAAGTGATTTATATCAATTTTTAACGAAGCAAGCCCGTAGATTATATCGCAATATGCTAATCTAGACAATATGAGGGTTTCGCAAAGTTTCAACTTCAATTTGGAAGTCATAATATCTCTACTTTGATAGAGTTGACGTAAAATACTGTACAAGCTTCGACAAAGTGAATTTATATGTTTGTGAAATCTCAGATCAGCATCTAGCCATTTAAATTCGAAATGTTGTTGAGAAATTGATCGTTTCCAAAAATGATTGGTACAGTTACCTAACTAAACTTTATTAAAAAAAAGGAATGGCATGTTCCAGAATTTTTCTCGAAAGTTCTAAAATTCTAGACTATTCCTGAATCTTCCACAACTATTACGAACATTTTAGAATATAACAGGGTGTCCTGGAATGTTGTGATATTTTTTCGAATAGTCTCGAATGTTCTGGACTGTTCTAGAACTTCCCAGCAGTTCAAATTTCCAGCCACTGTTTCGAAAACCTTCTTCGTGGATGTGGTATAGAAAGTTACCACACCATATTCCCTTCAGAGTTCCAAAATGATCCAAAATGTTTCGGATTTTTTCCTGTACATTCCAAACTATTCCTAAACATTCCAGAATATTCCGGAAAGTCCTGGAATATTGTGGAAGACTTTCGAATAGTTTCGAATGATCTTGACTCTTCTAGAATTTTCTAGAGGGCGGATCTTCCAGCCCAGATATCTCCAGAATAAAGATCTTTCAGTAAAAATGGGAATTCCCTCCACCGCAACCCACAAGGGTTTATTGTGGCTCACACCTATTCACACTCGGCCAAATAAACCCAGCTTCTTAACGAAGCCGATCAGTTTGTATGGTGAGTGGTCTTTCAGGTCAGATGGTGAGAGTACGGATCTGCCGAACTCAAAGAACCTGATTCGGTCCCCAGCAGGGCAGACACAAAGTATATGCTCTGCTGTCCAAGTATCTGCAAGTATCTTACAGTGACCTGTAAGAAGGCCTGTTAGACATCGTAGTTCATCCCTACTGTAGTCCAAAAACTGTTTGGAGTCAAGCTTCGAAGGGTGAATAAACGCCTCGGAGTGAGCCAATCCTGGAAGATTCTGCCAGAAGTCCATAACTCTTCTTGCCATCCAGGTGTTCAGTGTTTGTTTGGCAAAGCCCAAAGCGATGCCAATGACAGGTTCTAGACCAATGAAGCCGCTTGTGGCACTTTCCTTTGCAAGAGACTCAGCAGCTTCATTGCCTTCCAGGCCAGTATGACCAGGAATCCAGACGAGAGACAATCTGTTAAGTCTTCCTATCGAGGAGAGTCTTTTTTGGCAGTTTGCTACCAATTTAGACGTTGCTTGGTAGAAGCCAAGAGCTTCCAACGCCGCTTGACTGTCCGAGAATAATTTCATTGACTTGTGTATGAGGTTCGATTTATCCAATCTCTCCGCACACAATTCAATAGCGTGAATTTCCGCTTGAAATGCAGTCGCATAAGTTCCTAGGCAGGTAGATAACTCTGTCCTGGGTCAGCAAATGAAAACACCTGTACCAGAATCGAAAGGTGTTTTTGATCCATCTGTGAACCAACAACTATCTGCTCTTAATATTTCCTTCTCTCGGAGGATCCAGTCCTCTCTACTCGGGAATAGTACTTTATAAGGCAATTCGTAGTTAATAGTTGGAGGTATAAAGTCACAAGTGTAGTAACAGCACATCCGGTACCATTAACTTCTTTGGATGCCTCAGTATAAAGGATTTCGTCGAATTGCTGATTATTTATCAGTTCTCTGAATCTTTGTATGAAGACTATGTTAGGCGTATCGTGCTTATTGTAGTTCCTTAGGCATGTATTCAAAAATGGCGGATTTTTGGTCCATGGCGGAGTTTTAGACAGTTTTATAAGAGTTGTAGCTTTCAGGTTGGTCTTTCTTGAAGGTGTGATTTGTTCTTGACGTTTTCATGCGACTATCTTCTCCTGAGGGGTTCTCTTATCCGATACTGAAAGCATAGGTTATTTCCATCAGTCTCAACACACCCGAATCAATGGTCCAAGATTCGTTATTCTGCCGAGTCTGTGATTGTATATCAATTGTTCAATTCTCCCTGAAAATTCAGACCTCCCTACTCAGTTTCCCCTACTAGATGAGGAATTTTCACCCACATGGGGAAAAACAGGGGTTCAAAGATGGTATTGAATTTCGTCAGGTTTGAAATTGGAATTCTTGAAGTTTCGAAGGTAGCGTCAAGTCTGGTGACCTTGGTGGCAGCATATAATACCTCTCCTCCCAATTCATTCATTCGGACAATTACTATCCATCGAGTGCCCACAATGAGGATGTCCTCCACCTTGTTGGAAGTGCAACATATTTTTGTCTAGAGTTGAACTGCTCTGGTTCTCTAATTCTTGCTTAATAAGGGTTTGTGTTGATTACATTTGAACGTATCGAATGAGAAACGCAATATGAAATGCGGCAGACTTGAAAAACAAGAATTTTTTCTCCATCAGAGATTTGCAACATTTTGTCAGTGAGGAATGAATGTTTCTGGAACCGTAAAATATAATTTGATTGTTATCGATGATCATTGATTTCTTCCGGTAGCATTTTTATAGACTTCGCAATGATGTATCACAGCAAGGAGTTTGTCATTTCCATTTCTCAGTTGGTATGTGGGGCCTTGAAGTTTTTTTTTGAAGGACAAAATACAAGCACTACAAAAAATCCTCTAGTAGCGATTCACGTTGAATTTGAATCGTTGAAGATTGAATTAATTTGTGAAACCATTCCATGAACTGTACCTTCCGATAAAATCTTCTCAAAACTCAATTTGAATAAAGTTTGTGAAGATTAAATCGTAAGGCGTAGTTTATAGAAATATTATGGATCTTCATCAAGTAACGGCCGAAACAATCAGAAAAATGGAAAAACACTATCAAGAATTTTATCAGAAAGAGTTCTCAAACAGTTGAGTTCAAGGTGTACTGAGTTGAACTTCAAAACCATGAGCAGCCACAGTCCGTTGCGTTTTTCTGATACATACTGCTCTTTGTGGAATCAAATATGACAAGTCACTTGAACACCTGCCGTAAAAGTATCTATGAAAGAGAAAGAAATCTATAACTTTTCTTCAATATTTCAGACTATCAAGGTTGCAAAGGAATTTTGTGACTCAACCATACATGAGAACGATACTCCAAAGAATGTTTGATCTGACCTCAATGAAGCATCAAAAGTTGCTAAGGTGTGTGCAGTATTCCAAGCTTTGGAGAAGCTGCCTTTGCAATTCCAGCGACATAATTGTGCCAAGACTTATTGGTGTACATTTTAACCCCTAACAAACTTATCGAAGTAGTAAGCGGAATTGTCTGTCCTGGCGTTATTATATCCGGTTCGGGGACATTAATCTTTTTGGAGAAAACCAATGCCAGGGTTTTCGTTACATTGAATTGAACCTGATGACTTTCACCCCAATTCAAAATCCTAATAACTCTTTTCGGATCAAAAAAGAATCGCCAGAAAACAAGTAAATCTCTTACAATCACGATTGATAATGTTCCACTACAACCCACAAATGAATGCAGAAATCTTGGAGTTATAATCGACTCTAAGTTGAGTCGATTATAACATATGAACAAACAGATACAACTTGCATATTTTTGTTGAAACTTATTTATGGACACAGAACGTACTCACGAAACAGACGAAAACAATTCTCTGTGATGCACTGGTTTTATCGCGCTTCAACTATTCGGATACTTAATATGGACCATGTTTAACCAAACAGTATGCTCAGAAAATTTGAACATCAGATTTAAGGGTACTCTTACCCCACCTAGTATAAAAACTGAAATTTTCAAGCGATCTTTCAGCTATAATATATGCCAAGTAATCAACATGTTACCAAAAGAAATAAGAAATTCAGAACTTTCTGTTTTACGGAAAAGATTCAAACTCCTTCTATTCGAAAGCCAACTCAAAGTATGAACTGCCCAACCCCATACATTTTTCATCATTTTGAGACCAGAATGAGTCTCAGTAATGGACGCTTTCTCCAGCATCTTAATGGATATTTGAACAATCTCAATTTTTTTCATGTATTACTTTCTTTTGTCTTAGCTTAGGTAGAATCTTTTTGAGGTTGAATGGAAGAACAACTCAGTAGCACTTGTGCTGAGTTGAACTTCGCCTTTTGTTATATCAACAACTAGCTCTGTAATTTATCTAAATATTTGTATGTAGCTACAGCTGGGAAACTATAAAGACGATTATTATTATTATCATCAAATGCTGGTACGAGTTCATTTGCGCACTTTTTAAGTACGATAACGGACTCTTCATCAGGGCCAGACCCTTTGTTGATTTAAGGCTGTTTAAAAATTCACTTGACTAGACGTTGTCTATAAGTAATTTTCTGCATTGAAGAAGCTGAGTTTTCACCTACTCGTTTCTATCCTAGAAACAGTTTCAAACTTATTTTAACAGCATCTTCAGCTTGTGACATACAGTCCATTGTGAGGGTTTGAATTGTCGCACTGTGTAACAATTAGAGTATGCCTCAATACCACCCAATGCCGCTCCTGCGTTTCCGAAGCTCAACCTGCTAAACCCCAGTGTTTATAAACACGTTCAGCAAGAATTACGATCCTGGGATATATTGAGAGTTGATGCATACCCGCCATGCCGTCTGAGTCTCGTTTTGCAGCGTTCGTGCAATGAGTCTGTTACGTGGAATCGAGTTGATTAAGTCTGAATCAGTTACGAGGCTGATGGAGAGAACAGAGAACAATATTATTGAGTTTTCAATGTCATCAGCGGAACGACGTACAAATGGAAATACAATATTTGCTTTGACGTTCGCTTGCAATCCGTTCTCAGAGAGGATAATGAAAGTAACGCATGCAACTTTGAATGCGGTTGTGTGGGGTTGCTGATTGCAGATACTGATAGGATTCAGTTCTGGGGGGATTTCGAAGTGGCAATTGCATTATTCGTCCGATGCGAGAGCACAAAGTAGCCTGCCTGTCTTGTCTCGACTTTTAGACCAACAAGAATTTGGAAAACTCTGCTGAAAAAAGTGTTTCCTTTGTCGTTCTACCTCTCAGAGTAGAAAATATCAGAATACTCACATGTACCTACTACTCTAGAGCTGTCAGTGAAGCTTTTCCTTTCAAATATCGACATATTGTTGAAGAAAACTCACTCGATTACTTTTACCATCAACATTGGTTTTTCCCAGTAAGCCATATTGCCTCCAACCCTCTTTTTATTGTATATCAACGACAGTAATCCAGTATATAGCATTGCTAACAACAGCACACTTGCCTCGCCATTCCATTTGGATTCTAGGACATCAGCTTCGGATGCACATCTTTAACGGCGGCAGGAGGTTGCATATCTTGGGATATAGAGGTGATCTCGGATTGGGGTGGAACTAACCAGGTTCAATTCAATGCCATAAAAACCCAGGCAATGGTTTTCTCCAAAAATTAATGTGTCCGAAGCATGTCAGGACAGACAATTCCGCTTTCTGCTTCGAAACATTTGTTGGTGGTTGAAATGAACACCTCTATGTCTGGAATTGCAAAGGCTGTTTTTCAAAAGCTTGGAACATTGTTCTGAACCAGGAAACTGTACGAACCATAGCACCTTTTGTTGCTTTATGAAGCTCAGATCATACCTTCTTTGGGGTATTGTGCACATGTATGGAGATCCGCCCCGAATCATACTCTGAAGCTGCTAGCGTAGGAATTGAAACCAATCAGTCCCAATAACAACGTTCAAAAATCCATTCGATAGGTATATCAGTAACGTTTCATTGGATAGCAAATTAATGTATCGAAACCAATACGCCTACAGAGCAGTCATATATTTTTTGGTGGTTAAAATAATCGACACTTATATGTCTGAATTGCATAGGCTGTTTTTCAAAAGCTTGGTACATTGTTCTGAACCAGAAAACTGTACGAACCATTGCAACTTTGTTGCTTCATAAAACTTAGATCAGACCTTCTTTGGGGTATTCTTCACATGTATGGAGCTCCGCCCCTAATCATACTCTGAAGCTGCCAGCGTAGGAACAACGTTCGAAAATCCACTCGATAGGCATATCAGGAACGTACCATTGGATAGCAAAACAATGTATCGAAACCTATACGCCTACACAGCAGGGATCTCAACGGAAACTGCTCTACGTCAGGTCTTTCCTCATATATTGAAGCACATTGTGTTACACAACCTCAAAATTGATTATCTAGATATCAAGATGAACAAGCTGCTCATAGGTAGACAAAAATTGGTGCACATCGTCATTGGAAGGATGATAGTGGTGGTACATTCACCAGCAACTGGCTATTCTAACTATATTGCCCCTACTATATTAGGTACATTATGCAGACAATTCAGTTATCCTATTCTATTTTCTACATGAAGGAACACATGCAGCAAACATCGAGATGACAAGATGAACCAGAACCATAATAAAATTCAGAAATAGAAAGACCAAGATAAAGATACTTGGATATTTGAAATTTCAATGGAAAGAGATACATATGTTGAAGGTAAAATATTTGAAAGTGATACTAAATCCATGGTTGACCTGGAGCCATTATCTAGAACTAATAAAAACCATGGAGGATAAAACCAGATATGATATCATGACCGTTTACAATCGAAACTCATGATAACATTTGCATTGGTCTGATTTCAGGTGGAAGTGTCAGCAATTATGCTATTTTTTTTCAATTTTCGCTAAGCTGATGAATCAAAAGCAAGCACTTATCAAACACCAAAACTGCAACGACGCGTGTTTCAGTTACTAAGTTGGTGTCTTCGGTAGATGAACTAGACCTCTCCACTCTCCATCAGGTTAGTGATCTTGATTCTTGAGAGCATCTACGATTGATAAATATTTCATTCATGAGGTGGTTCATTGGATATAATTAGTTTCGGAACGTTCCAAACATTACACCGCCCTAGTTGCATGAAATATGATGGAAAAATAGAGAATGAAATCCATTTTTGAACATTTCATTTCCATAAATTTAATTAATTCGGTGTCTCTTCATTCGCCTTCATTCTTTACAGTTTATAAGATGGAAATACATCTCTAAAAGTCAAAATGCCTCTTATGGAGTAATAGTAGTTTCAACATTCGATACCAATCTCTGTTATCATTTCCGTATTCCATATTTTTCAATCCTTACCGTTCAGTGACTGTAAGAACTGATTTGTTTCAGATACAGAAAACTCAATTAATATATTTTGATAGTTTCAATATAGTTCGTCTTATATATTCATCACTGACAACCCGTATCGTATCATAAGCAGAGAATAATATCTAAACGCAGATACTTGGGTAATCCTTTTTCTCTTCGTATCAACAGAAAGTGCCAACAGTAAGTATTTCTTGTAGGTTACACAAGACAGCTAATCCTAGGGTATTTTACTGGATATCTGGAATTGTGATCCTTCAGTCCACTGGGAAGAATAAACACGGCTGTTTTCACTCTGTGTCAGAATCCTTGTTCACATATACGTGACTAATTCTTGTTTGTTCTCATTAATCTGTGGAGGTGGATGAAGAAATTTTGGGAGACGATGATTGTTTGCATTCGCATCAGATTCTCTTGGTCGAATAGTATATTGGTTATATCTATCCAGGGTGACTTTGTTATTCAGAAATAAATAAGTACTATCTTCACGAAAGTGGAATTTTTTAATTTTCTTCGTTGGATTACTTGAACCGCCATCGGCTACAGAGGGAACCCATTGGCAGTTATTTGGCAAAGAATTTTCTTTTCAATTCTGAAATTGCTAGGAATATGCAGGATAAGCTTGGAGTGGAAAATTTGGCTAAATAATTTGATTGAACAGTATGGTAGTAGCAGGCTATATTTGTGGCAATTATTCATGTGAGTGGAGTTCGGAGAAGATGTCCTGCACTTATGCCTTGTTATGTTAGGAATACAGACGACGAGTCAGGAAACATATACTTCATTCAGCTCAGCCAGGAGTTTTTCGTCAGAAGTACCAATAATTTGACACTTTCCCAAACAGCAATGAAATGAATGTATAGAGGGATGGCAATGAAATATATCCTTTCCACTTTAAATGATTTCACAACTGTCACTGCATTTAGATGTGAAAAGTAACTTGATTGAAATGACTTATCGAAATGATATTGAATAATAGAATCTCAGTTCAGTATGTCACTAATTGAGGACTGACAGAAGTTTTCCAGCCACCTATTTTAACAAAAGTATCTCTCAGTGCTCTGTTCTAGGACTACTAATTGTTTCTCAACCCAGGTGAAACGCAAGTGAATGTCTTTTCAATGCCGGATGATCGTATTACGATATTTCGCTCATGAGATGGAACAAATCAACAAAAAAATGTATTTTCAGCTCGAAGAATTATGATTTGTGTTCAAAGTTTTTTTGTGCAAATAACAGTAGTCGAAAAAGACATGCCTTCTCCATAGAGAACACAAAACTCATCTCCTTTTACAATCAACGAATATTTTTTCTACTTAATTGAAGAGAAAACTAATTTTTATCGTCATCTCATCTCAGAGAACTGATAAAACTGATAATGAAAGTAACCCATGTAAAGGAATGCCCAACTCAAATATTCAGCCTGAATATTATAAGGTCGATTAATTAAAATATGTAAAGTTCCCACAGTGTATGGTTCCCAGGTTTCACAACGAAAATAGTTCAGCTATTAACATATCATTTACACAATTGACGCAATTATCGTGTTTCAAAAGTAACCAATAATAATTTATTTTTAGGTAAACGCTGACAAAAATTCTGGTTGGTAGCGGTTAGATTTTGGAACATGTCATATGTCGATCACTTCATGTTGTAAATGTCGTTTTCAGATTCTTTAATGAATTGATAATGAACCTTTTATCCACATGAAAGTAGTATCTATGATTAGAAATTTGACTGACCAAAACCTAATGAACGTTATTGAATATCCATTGAACGTGCTTTTCATGTACAAGACCAAAGTGCTATTAGTGGATCTTATGTAGAGTTCCACTGGATATCATGTGTTGTTTACAGGGATATAAAATCGAATGTGTTCAGAGTAGATCGTGAACAGAAAACAATTCGCAGAGCGTAGAATTATTGTTTATCAAAATTAATTCAATTACTCATTTGTTATTGTAAATTTTTTTCTGCATGTTGAAACTGTTAAAACCGCAATTGTTTTCAAGTCATGTGGTTTTATTTGCCATTCAACAAGTGGGCGTGTGTCCGCAGACTTCCCGTTTGAAAAGCAATGTTGCCACTCTCTGATAATATTTAAACATTTTAATTTTGTTTCACAGAATGGATTCGCTAGTAATGAAAGTACCATCTGAGAAAACGTTCAATTGTTGTGAACGACTGCGGAAAGACTACGTCCATCGGAAAATTTGTTTATAGGAATATTTTTTTCACTCGAACCCCGGTTATGCAGCAAAAACTTGGAACAGTTATCATAGTGATGAAGGGTGTTTATATACAATTGAACTATTGTTACGTTCAATAAATTAATGTGCAATATCAACAAAAGTATTCAACTATCACAAAAAATCGTAAGCGTGGTTGGTAAATTTGTTGATTTACTCCACAAGACAAAAAAAATGTGGCGTCTCGAGACACATATGTACATATACTGAATCAGTATCGTTATCTTAAAGCAACGTTCCACATAATGAAAGACTATTACGTGCTTGCTGGTTAGATTTTCATAATACTGTCAACAGTATATGTCTAACGCACCCTTAACACTAAGCGTCTGTCCGACGAGAGAGAAGGAGCCTATCTGCCGCTGACGTATGCGTGAGAGAAAGGGAAGCCAGATAAACTGGCGGTGTTACACGTTACGTAACGAGGAGGTTTACCTTCATATAAGAAGTTATCACTTCAAAAATGTTTTCGATAGAATGGATGACAGAGACGTCAGTAGCTGAATCTAAATGTCCAAAAGAGCTGAAATTCCTGATTTCACATTCATTTTGAACTGGATTGAAATTCCAATCTCATGTCATAAAACTGGATCATTTGCCTTATTGTTCTAGCAGGCCACCTCATAACAAACTTTCGCGTTAGATATTGTTGATTGTATGAAAATCAGATTGATGATCCGATTGAAATTTTTAACTGATGATTTCATAACTAACTTCGAAAGCTGATGAGCTGAAGAAAATTGTTTCTATTGATCACTATATACAGGTAACAAGAACTTTGTTTCGGTACCTCAAATACCTCAAACCACTTTGAAATGAATTCATTGAAAAATAAATGAAACTATCGTAAAGCTTCATTCTTATTCTCAGACTCCTTTTGAATTACCAACATTCATCTATAAGAATTTCAAGTGCATTGAAAACAACATTGTTGATACATTTTGAAAATCAGAATCAGGATATATCATCAAAACAGTATAGTATTTCAAGATAGCAATTCATGACTCTTTCCTTTATAAAATGTATCCGGGAATAAATGCTGGTGAAGTAGCCGACGAAATTTCCTGTGGCCTCTCAATTCGTTAACAAGCTTATTAGACGACGGAATTCCGTAAATTCATCAGAAAACATAGTAAACCACATTTAAAACAAAAGTTCATTAAAAAAAAGTAGGGTTTTATAAATCTTCATCCTCAATCTTCAAAATTCGTTACTCATGTGAGATGAAAATCAATGAGGTATTACCTTCCAACATGCGATTCTCACCATTCATAATATCTACAACTGGTCTGAGTAAAATACCCCATATTATCATACGGAGTTTTTTTAAAACTAAGTCTCATGTTACAATTGATGATGCAGTTAAAAACTGAATTTTATTTTGAGTTCAACTTTGTTTCTGTATATGAAATGGATAATTTTTGGTACGTGGAATTGTGGTAGGTTATTTAGCTTGAAAGTTTTTCCAGTTGAAACCAGAATAAATAATTCATGAATTTGTTGATATAACAGAACATTGAAAACTTGTTTCCTTATTTCGTAGAATAATATCAACAGAGTTATGAATGTAGTGAAGTAATATCTGCATTCATCGTATATTTTCAAATATTTTCTCTGCAAAATTTCAATTAACACCAAAATTGAAAAACTATATTGCTGGCACTCTTTCAACAAACATCTTGAGTGCAGTACTGGCTATAATTGAAATCTGAAAATCTCCTTAGAAAATCTACCGAAGCGTCGGTGAAGTGGATTTTATTGCAGTTTTTGTTTGTTATGCCAGCAATATCTTATCTACTGATATTATTGTCAAGCCCATGAAAATAGACAAGCAAAGAAGTATTTATAAATAATCATTCTAGTAGTATTTCACTTCAAATAAGAGTTATGGCGAACTCAGATATGTATATGTAAATACTCACAACTATTATCGGGGCAACCGCCTTGTCCTAGAAGTTGTTGAGATAGCAGATTCATTCCAGAAAACATCCACACACCCTTATGTCGAAAAACAAAATATTCAGTCCTGAGAAAATAGTGAAAAATCATAGAAATTTCTTTCAGATAGAAAGTGGAAGTGGTATTGTTGTTCAGAAGTTGTTTCGAAAAGGCTTGTATTTGGAAGTAACTTCATGACCAACACATATTTGTGAAGAGTTCTCACTGATATTGATCACTATATTACTTTCTTTGTGAGTTTTTCATATTTTTTGCATAATTCAGAAGTAGAAAACCAAAAGGTTTCTTTTCCAAACGATAATCTCTCCAAAAAATATTTTCAATAACGTTGGGTTATCATTAATCGTTTTGTGTGGCCGACGTTGATTGCAACTCATAAAATTTTCACGAATGAAAATTCTATTAAAATACTATTTCATACACAATATCATTGGAATGATTGATATGTAAGGGTTTTATGTATTTTAGATGCTCGCCATGTAAATATAATCAATCTGATGCATGATTTTTATTTCAGGTAAGTCGACTATCAACCTTCATCCAGATAAGTATCTTATTACTTCATTACCAACTAACAAGGAAATAGGTATGTTACTTTTTTTGATTCTATTGTCATCGCAGTTAATCATATTCGGAAATATATAGGTAGGTAGGTAGGTCTGAAGTGAGTGGGTCTATTCGACCATCCATCGCAACCCACAAGGGTTTATTGTGGCTCACACCTATTCAAACTCGGCCAAATAAACCCAGCTTCTTAACCAAGCCGATTAGTTTGTATGGTGAGTGGTCTTTCAAGTTATATGGTGAGAGTACGGATCTGCCGAACTCAAAGAACCTGATCCGGTCCCCAGCGTGGCAGGCACAAAGTATATGCTCTGTTGTCCAAGTCTCTGCATGTGATGATTCAAATGACAGTGACCTGTAAGAAGGCCTGTTAGACATCGTAGTTCATCCCTACTGTAGTCCAACAACTGTTTGGAGTCAAGCTCCGAAAGGTGAATAAACGCCTCGGAGTGAGACAATCCTGGAAGATTCTGCCAGAAGTCCATAACTCTTTTTGCCATCCAGGTGTTCAGTGTTTGTTTGGCAAAGCCCAAAGCGATGCCAATGACAGGTTCTGGCCTTTGCAAGAGAGTCAGCAGCATCATTGCCTTCCAGGCCATTGTGGCCAGGAATCCAGACCAGAGACAATTTGTTAAGTATTCCTATCAAGGAGAGTCTTTTTTGGCAGTTTGCTACCAATTAAGACGTTGCTCGGTAGGAGCCAAGAGTTTCCAACGCCGCTTGACTGTCCGAGAATATTTTTATTGACTTGTGACTGAGGTTGGATTTATCCAATCTCTCCGCACACAATTCAATAGCGTGAATTTTTGTTTGAAATACAGTCGCGTAAGTTCCTAGGCAGGTAGATAATTCTGTCCTGGGTCTGCAACTGAAAACACCTGCACCAGAACCGGAAGGTGTTTTTGATCCATCTATGAACCAACAACTGTCTGCTCTCAATATTTCCTTCTCTCGGAGGATCCAGTCCTCTCTACTCGGGAATAGTACTTTATAAGGCAGTTCGTAGTTGATAGTTGGAGGTATAAAGTCACAAGTCATTTCCAGAACGCTGCGACTTACAATGTCAACCAACAGTCTATTGCACTCTGCATTGAATTGATTTGTGCAATTGGCAATGTGCACAAGTCTGTATGCAGTCCATCTAGCCTCTCTTTCCAGAGAAATGTGGAGAGGAGGTAGATCTAGAAGGATTTTTATGGTCACTGACGGTGTGGTACTGATGGCACCACTGATAGCCAGAGAAGCCTGTCTCTGTAAGCCAGAGAGCTTCGCTTGGGCCGTTTTTTGTAAAGCTTTTGGCCACCAAGCAAATGCTCTATACGTGATCATTGGTCTGACAATCATCACATAAATTTGATGGATTTGTTTGGGACCCAAACCTCAAGTTTTACCACAAATCCTTCGACATGTCCATAGAAACAGTCCTACTTTGTGTGAAACTTTTTCCAAGTGAGCGTTCCAGGTGTATCTTTTATCAAGGACAATGCCCAGATATTTCACTTCCGTTCCAAATGGAATGACCACACCATTGAGGGAAAGTGGCGTTAGATCGTCCAATTTCCTTCTCTTGGTGAAGGGGATCAACACAGTTTTGCTGGGGTTGACAGACATCTGCTCCCTCAGGCACCAACTGTGAACAACGTCCAACGCGCTTTGGAGGATATTACAAGCTACCCTTCCCAACGTGGACCTTGCCAGGATGACAAGGTCATCTGCATAAGCTTGCAGATCAACTTTTCTTCTGTCGAGGGCATCAAGCAGACTATCCACCAGGAGCGACCACCGAAGGGGAGATAGTACCCCACCTTGAGTTGTTATTTTATCAATTCTTGTTTCATAGAAATCAAAATTCTCAAAATATCTGAAGTGACAGTTTAAAACTGGTGAAAGTAGTATTTTTCCTTCCATTGAGATTATGTTTATCCATTGAGTAATGCCGAGTCTCAATCTTTTTTCAAAATCATTGATGCTTTTTGCAATTATTCAGCCTGTAATTCAAATCAGAAAAATATGACGTTTTTTCAAACAACAAATAGTACCATATCATAGTATAGATCATAAATCAATAAACATTCGATATCTATATCAATATTTATTTTCGGCTTGTAAGAAAGGTGTGATTTGTTCTTGACGTTTTCATACGGCTATCTTCCCCTGGTGGGTTCTTATATCTGATATTGAAATCATAGGCTATTTTCCATCAGTCTCTACACGCACACAAATAAATGATCTAAGATTCGTTAGTATCTTTCTGCCGAGTCTATGATTATATATCTAATGCAATTATTTCCTTCTCCATGAAAATTCAGAGCTCTCTACTTAGTTTCCTCTACTAGATCAGAAATTTTCAGGGGTTCAAAGATGGTATTGAATTTCGTCAGTTATGAAGTTTGAAACCTGAAGTTTTGAAGGTAGCGTCAAGTCTGGTGACTTTGGCGGCAGCATATAATACCTTTCCTCCCAATTCATTTAATCGGACAATTAGTATCCATCGAGTGCCCAACTGTTGCTGCACAATGAGGATGTCCCCCACCTTGTTGAAAGTGCGACATATTTTTGTCTAGAGTTGAACTGCCCTGGTTCTCTAATTCTTGCCTAATAAGGGTTTGTATTGATTACATTTGAACGTATCGAATGAGAAAAGCAATATGAAATTGCGAAAGATTTCAGAAAATGGCAAAATGAAGAACCAATTTGGTTTTTTCATTAAATCTTTGCAACATTGTGTCACCAGTGAGAAATGCATGTTTCTGGAATCGTAAAATGTAATTTGGTAGTTATCGATAGTTTTTCCAAAATTATCATTGATTTCTTCGGGTAGCATTTTTATAGGCTTCTCAATGATGTATCATAGCAAGGAGTTTGCCATTTCCATTTCTTAGTTGGTATGTGGAGCATTGAAGATGTTTTTTAAGGACAAAACACAAGCACTATAAAAAATCCTTAAGTTGCGATTCACAGAGAATTTGAATCGATGGAGATCAAATTCATTTGGAAAACCGTTTCATAAACTGCATCTTACGATCTGATCTTTACAAAACTTGATTTGAATGAAGTTTGTGAAGATAAGATCGTGAGGCGTAATTTAATTATGAAATATTATGGATCTTTATCAAGTAACGGCCGAAAAATTCAGAAAAATGAAAAAACACCAAGATATTCATCAGGATGACTTTTCAAACAGTTGAGTTCGAAGTATACTGAGTTGGACTTCAAAACTATGAGCAGCCACAGTCCGTTGCGTTTTTCTGATACGTACTGCTCTTGGTGGAATCAAATATGCCAAGTCATTTGAACACCTGCCTTGAAAGTATTTATGAAAGAGAAAGACATCTATAACTTGTCTTCAGTATTCCAGACTATCAAGGTTGCAAAAGAATTTTGTGACTTCAACCATACATGAGAACGATACTCCAAAGAAGGTTTGATATGACCTTAATGAAGCATCAAAAGTTGCTAAGGTGTGTACAGTTTTCTGGTTTGGAACAGTATTCCAAACTTTGGAAAAGCTGCCTTTGCAATTACAGCGACATGATTGTGCCAAGACTTATTGGTGTACATTTTAACCCCTAACAAACTTATCGAAGTAGTAAGCGGAATTGTCTGTCCTGGCATTATTATATCCGGTTCGGGGACATTCATCTTTTTGGAGAAAACTATGTCTGGGTTTTCGTTGCATTGAATTGAACCTGGTGACTTTCACCCCAATTCAAAATCCTAATAACTCTTTTCGGATCAAAAAAGAATCGCCAGAAAACAAGTAAATCTCTTACNGGCAATTGCATTATTCATCCGATGCGAGAGCACAAAGTAGCCTGCCTGTCTTGTCTCGACTTTTAGACCAACAAGAATTTGGAAAACTCTGCTGAAAAAAGTTTTTCCCTCGTCGTTCTACCTCTCGAAGTAGAAAATATCAGAATACTCACATGTACCTACTACTCTAGAGCTGTCAGTGAAGCTTTTTCTTTCAAGTATCGACATATTGTTGAAGAAAACTCAATCGATTACTTTTACCATCAACACTGGTGTTTTCCAGTAAGCCATATTGCCTCCAACCCTCTTTTTATTGTATATCAACGACTTATTGGAAAAAAAATAGTAATCCCGTATATAGCAGTGCTAATAACAGCACACTTGTCTCGTCATTCCATTTGGATTCTAGGACATCAGCTTCGGATACACATCTTTAACGGCGGCAGGAGGTTGCATATATGGGGATATAGAGGTGATCTCGGATTGGGGTGGAACTAACCAGGTTCAATTCAATGCCATAAAAACCCAGGCAATGGTTTTCTCCAAAAGATTAATGTGTCCGAACCATGTCAGGACAGACAATTCCGCTTTCTGCTTCGGAACATTTGTTGGTGGTTAAAATGGACACCTCTATGTCTGGAAAATTGTTCTGAACCAGAAAACTGCACAAACCATAGCAACTTTTGTTGCTTTATAAAGCTCAGATCAGACCTTCTTTGGGGTATGGAGATCCGCCCCTAATCATACTCTGAAGCTGCTAGCGTAGGAATTGAAACCAATCAGTCCCAATAACAACTTTCAAAAATCCACTCGATAGGCATATCAGTAACGTTTCTTTGGATAGCAAATTAATGTATCGAAACCAATACGCCTACAGAGCAGGAATAAATTTTTTGGTGGTTGAAATAATCGACACCTATATGTCTGAATTGCAAAGGCTGTTTTTCAAAAGCTTGAAACATTCTTCTGAACCAGAAAACTGTACGAACCATAGCAACTTTGTTGCTTCATAAAGCTTAGATAAGACCTTCTTTGGGGTATTCTTCACATGTATGGAGCTCCGCCCCCAATCATACTCTGAAGCTGCCAGCGTAGGAACAACGTTCAAAAATCCACTCGATAGGCATATCAGGAACGTACCATTGGAAAGCAAATCAATGTATCGAAATCTATACGCCTACACAGCAGGGATCTCAACGGAAACTGCTCTACGTCAGGTCTTTCCTCATATATTGGAGCACATTGTGTTACACAATCTCAAAATTGATTATCTAGATATCAAGATGAACAAGCTGCTCATAGGTATACAAAAATTGGTGCACATCATTATTGGAAGGATAATAGTGGTGGTACATTTACAAGCAACTGGCTATTCTAACTATATTGCCCCTACTATATTAGGTACATTATGCAGACAATTCAGTTATCCTATTCTATTTTCTACATGAAGGAACACATGCAGCAAACATCGAGATGACAAGATGAACCAGAACCATAATAAAATTCAGAAATAGAAAGACCAAGATAAAGATACTTGGATATTTGAAATTTCAATGGAAAGAGATACATATGTTGAAGGTAAAATATTTGAAAGTGATACTAAATCCATGGTTGACCTGGAGCCATTATCTAGAACTAATAAAAACCATGGAGGATAAAACCAGATATGATATCATGACCGTTTACAATCGAAACTCATGATAACATTTGCATTGGTCTGATTTCAGGTGGAAGTGTCAGCAATTATGCTATTTTTTTTCAATTTTCGCTAAGCTGATGAATCAAAAGCAAGCACTTATCAAACACCAAAACTGCAACGACGCGTGTTTCAGTTACTAAGTTGGTGTCTTCGGTAGATGAACTAGACCTCTCCACTCTCCATCAGGTTAGTGATCTTGATTCTTGAGAGCATCTACGATTGATAAATATTTCATTCATGAGGTGGTTCATTGGATATAATTAGTTTCGGAACGTTCCAAACATTACACCGCCCTAGTTGCATGAAATATGATGGAAAAATAGAGAATGAAATCCATTTTTGAACATTTCATTTCCATAAATTTAATTAATTCGGTGTCTCTTCATTCGCCTTCATTCTTTACAGTTTATAAGATGGAAATACATCTCTAAAAGTCAAAATGCCTCTTATGGAGTAATAGTAGTTTCAACATTCGATACCAATCTCTGTTATCATTTCCGTATTCCATATTTTTCAATCCTTACCGTTCAGTGACTGTGAGAACTGATTTTTTTCAGATACAGAAAACTCAGTTCATATATTTTGATAGTTTCAATATAGTTCGTCTTATATTTTCATCACTGACAACCCGTATTGTATCATAAGCAGAGTATAATATCTAAACGCGGATACTTGGGTAATCCTTTTTCTCTTTGTATCAACGGAAAGTGCCAACAGTAGGTATTTCTTGTAGGTTACACAAGACGTCTAATCCTGGGGTATTTTACTGGATATCTGGAATTGTGATCCTTCAGTCCACTGGGAAGAATAAACACGGCTGTTTTCACTCTGTGTCAGAGTCCTTGTTCACATATACGTGACTAATTCTTGTTTGTTTTCATTAATCTGTGGAGGTGGATGGAGAAATTTTGGGAGACGATGATTGTTTGCATTCGCATCAGATTCTCTTGGTCGAATAGTATATTGGTTATATCTATCCAGGGTGACTTTGTTATTCAGAAATAAATAAGTACTATCTTCACGAAAGTGGAATTTTTTAATTTTCTTCGTTGGATTACTTGAACCGCCATCGGCTACAGAGGGAACCCATTGGCAGTTATTTGGCAAAGAATTTTCTTTTCAATTCTGAAATTGCTAGGAATATGCAGGATAAGCTTGGAGTGGAAAATTTGGCTAAATAATTTGATTGAACAGTATGGTAGTAGCAGGCTATATTTGTGGCAATTATTCATGTGAGTGGAGTTCGGAGAAGATGTCCTGCACTTATGCCTTGTTATGTTAGGAATACAGACGACGAGTCAGGAAACATATACTTCATTCAGCTCAGCCAGGAGTTTTTCGTCAGAAGTACCAATAATTTGACACTTTCCCAAACAGCAATGAAATGAATGTATAGAGGGATGGCAATGAAATATATCCTTTCCACTTTAAATGATTTCACAACTGTCACTGCATTTAGATGTGAAAAGTAACTTGATTGAAATGACTTATCGAAATGATATTGAATAATAGAATCTCAGTTCAGTATGTCACTAATTGAGGACTGACAGAAGTTTTCCAGCCACCTATTTTAACAAAAGTATCTAACTGGAATGAGAAATGAAAAGTCGAACCTGAATCATGTCCCCTTTGATCGATAATTGGTCATCTGATAGGACTATCAGAAAAGGGGTCATCTGATGAGGGTACTACGCTGTGTAGCTAACAGTGAACATGTTGGGCAGCTCACTTTTCCGGATTTCAGCAATGATGGAATGGACTAGAGAAATTCGAGAGGATCACTGATAAAGATTTTTGAGTGGAAAAAACAATCGAATACGGGATAATTTTCTAGATGTCTTTTGAATTCAATGAAATTTGTGATCATTCTGATTGATATGGGTTAGGTTAGGTTAGGTCCGAAGTGAGTGGATCTATTCGATCCTCCACCATAACCCGTAAGGGTTTATTGTGGCTCACACCTATTCACAATCGACCAAACGAACTCAGCTTCTTAACGGAACCGATTAGTTTCTATGATGAGTGTTCTTTCAGGTCAGATGGCAAGAGTAGGGCTCTGCTGAACTGATTCCTGATTCGGTCCCCAGCGGGGCAGGCACTGAGTATGCGTTCTGCTGTTTCATCATTTTCCAAAGAGGCGACACACACTGTTTTTCGACAGTCCGAGTCTCTGCATATTATGATTCAAATGACAGTGACCTATAAGAAGGCCTGTTAAACATCGTAGTTCATACCTACTGTGATCCAGTAATTGTTTGGTATCAAGCTTTGAAGGGTGAGTAAAAGCCATGGAGTGGGCCAATCCTGGAAGATTCTGCCAGAAGTCCATAAATCTTCTTGCCATCCAGGCGTTCAATATTTGTTTGTCAAAGCCTGAAGTGATGACAATGACAGGTTCTAGTCCGATGAAGCTGCTTGCAGCACCGTCCCTTGCAAGGGAGTCAGCAGCCCCATTGCCTTCGAGGAGAGTCGTTTTTGGCAATTTGCTGCCAATTTGGACGTTGCTCGGTAGGAGCCAAGAACTTCCAAGGCCGCCTGACTGTCTGAGAATATTTTTATTGACTTATGTATGAGGTTGGATTCATCCAATCTCTCCGCACATAATTCTATAGCGTAAATTTCCGCTTGAAATATAGTCGCATAGGTTCCTAGGCAGGTTGATATCTCTATCCTGCGTCCGCGACTGAACACACCTGCATCAGAACTGGAAGGTATTTTTGATCCATATGTGAACCAACATCTACCTGTTCCTAATATTTCCATTCTCCCGGAGGATCCAGTTCTCCCTACTCGGGAACAGTACTTTATAAGGCAGTTCGTAGCTGACAGTTAGAGGCATTAAGTCAGAGGTCATTTCCACAATACCGTGACTTTTAGTGTTAACCAACAATCTGTTGCACTCTGCATTGAGTTGATTTGTGCAATTGGCAATGTGCACAAGTCTATATGCAGTCCATCTAGCCTCTCTCTCCGAAAAAATGTGGAGAGGATGTAGATCTAGAAGGATCTTCATGGCTACTGATGGTGTGGTACTAATGGCACCACTGATGGCCAGATAAGACTGTCTCTTCAAGCTAGAGAGCTTCGCCAAGTTCTACCACAAATCTGTTGACATCTCCATAGGGAGTCTGGCTTTGTGTACAACTTTTCCCAAGTGAGCGTTCCAGGTGAGTTTTTTATCAAGGACAATGCCAAGTTGATTCACCACCGATCCAAATGGAATGACCTCATCATTGAGGAAAGTGGTGCTAGATCGTTACATTTTTTCCTCCTGGTTGGGGGGATTGATATGGGGAACTCATTGTAAATAGCTAGACCCAATGCTGATAGTAAATCAGGTGAGATCTTGTATTCACGAACCTTAACAAACATTTTATTTTAATTTTCGAAAATATATATCGCTAATTGAAAAATACACATGCGAGGTGAACTTAGAATACAACATTTTTTGAAGATATCTTCACAAAAATGATTACAAGAAACTCCTCTTATTATGCGAATACTTCTCTTTTGAAGTATCAAGACATTGAAGCCAAAATAGAGTTACCCCGCAGACATATTTAATACGTCAACCTTGAGTAAACTTACTGATTGATTCGGCTGTTACATTATGAAGATCCATCGTAATTTCATAAACTATACCTGATGATTAGATCTCCACAAAGTTTGTGTAGTTTATGAAATTGAATAAACTTGTTAGTGATATGATTACTTCGAGATAAAATGACCATTCCAAGCAGATGTTCCAGTCGGTAAAACCATACTTTCAAGTAAACAGTGTATCACAATGAATTCACATTGAACTTAGCGGCGGTGCAGTGTACTAGAGATACCATAGTACATTATATAATTTTTTATAGACTCAAGACACTCAATAATAATACAACTTACGATTGGTGAAATGTTTCTCAAAATCGATTGGCAGAATTTTCAGTTTCTCTGTTGTAAAAACAGACAAATCTTTCCTCTCTGTGATAACAGGTCTGATTCATTTGTTTTGGAAGGTTTTTCTTTTCATTTCAGGGAAGTAAAACTCATAAATACCAGACCAAAATTTGTTGATTTCTGTGATTGTTGCATGTAGGTTTTCATATCGATAAACTTCGATTACATATTTGCAATGAGAAAAAAACAAGAAGTTCCATGATGAAGAAGTAGAAAACTGAAAATATTTTTTATATGTATCATCTTATCGTGCATTTGACAATGAATTGATATATTGAGGCATGGAAATTTCGTGTCTCTTGCTGAATTTGATCAAATATTGCTGATAAATCACCTGAATCACCTGAAATACAATTCGTGTTTTAATTTTTTTCTCTAACCAATATCAAATAACAAAGCGGCCAACTTCAACTTCCAATTTTGTCACCAACTTCCGGAAGCAAATAAAAAGCACACCGCCCTTATATCACATTTCCTAGAAATCAGACATTCTATTGATTTCTGGAAATACCTCGTCAAACGGCAAACCCCCCTTTCTGTCAACGGCTAATAAAGAGAAGAACGAACAACGAACAAAATAACCTTTTTAAGTTCATTGATTGTAAAGACCGTGTTCATGTCTGAAACTTCGAGGAGTGAAAGAATGTTTCCACGCCAGAGAACTCTGACGATGATAATAGACAATCCGAGTTTTCCACTTTTTTCTCATCCAGGCTCCGTAAAAGAGCAATCGATGCGACATAACCGTTCAAATCTGGCAATACATCTCCTGTAAGGGACTTTGGAGGTTGCTGTACAATGCAGATATGCAGACTTACAAACAGGAACGAACCGAGGAAAAAGAACCGGTGGAAGGAGAGGTGTTATTTATCGTCTGAGATTTCATATTTCAATATTTGGAACATGTTTTTGACTTCATAATTCATACTTTTGTCAGTACAGCACAATTGATTTTTACGGAAGTAACATTCGATTCTGTTCGGTTAAAAGTGAGTTGGTCAATTTGACTCTCCACCTCAACTCGCAAGGGTTTATTGTGGCTCATACGTATTCAAACTCCACCAGATAAATCCAGCTTCTCAACGAAGCCGTTCAGTTTATTTGGTGAGTGATCTTTCAGTACGGCTCTGCCAAACTCAGAAAACCCGATTCGGTCCGCAGCGAGGCAGACACAAAGTTTGTGTTTTGCTGTTTTATCATTCCAAATACTCCAAAGAATGTTTGATCTGGGCTTTATAAAGCAGCAATCTTTGTTTGGCAAAGCTTAAAGCGATGCCAGTGACAGGTCTGGTCCGATGAAGCTGCTTGCAGCACCCTCCCTTGCAAGAGAGTCGGCAGCCTCATTGCCTTCCAGGCCAGGAATCCAGACCAGAGACAATCTGTTAAGTTTTCCTATCGAGGAGAGTCTTTTTTGGCAATGTGCTACCAATTCAGACATTGCTAGGTAGGAGCCTAGATCTTCCAAAGCCACTTGACTGTCCGAGAATATTTTTATTGACTTGTGTATGAGGTTGGATTCTTCCAATCTCTCAGCATACAGTTCAATAGCGTAAATTTCCGCTTGAAAGACAATCGCATAGGTTCATAGGCTAGTTGATATATCTGTTCTGAGTCTGCTGAAAACACCTGCACCAGAACCTTCAGGTGTTTTTGATCCATCTATGAACCAACAACTATCTGCTCTCAATATTCCTTCGCCCGGAGGATCCCGTCCTCTCTACATGGGAACAGTACAGGTTGAACAGGTTGAAAAGTCTGCAAAAAACTGGTGCGATTTGATTGTCGCCCTTTTCGAATACGACAACGGGCACTTCATCAGGACCAGAGCGGATTGACATAGTGGTTCTGTATTACGAGCATTTGATAATAATAATAAATTGGCTTTTTTCATTGACATACATTGTTTATAAAGAAGAAGTAGATACAAAAATCAATGGGAGGGCAAAGTTCAGCTGAATCTGTTTTACAACTTAACCTACGGGATAGCATGTATTATATAAGGCTATAAATTTCAAAGTGAATATTGAAAATCTATTTAGCTTAAATAAGGTAAAATATATAACAAAACACAAAAGTGAAACGAAGAAAAAACCACACGAAAAAAGCATAACATGAATATATTATCTATCCAGAAGACTCCAGATATGTTTTCAACTTTTTCTTGAAATTATATATGGAGTAGTGTCTAAATTCACTGTATAGAGCGTTATATTGTTTGATAGAGTTGTAAATAAAACTACGAGGAGGCTGTCGAGTGTTTTGGAATAATGAAAGTGTGACGGTTTCGTGTCCTTGAATTATTCTGAGATTTTAAAGTTTTATATTTTTCATGAATATAATTTGGCTTTTTGTGAATGAGAAATTTATGTGTATTGACGAGTAAGTGGAACTGCCAGGTTTTAGCAATCGGTAACCAACCAGACTCCTCGAACTTGGGGGATACATGGTCGAATTTTCTCACATCATAAGAAAGACCAATGCCATTGTTTTTTATTTTTTGTAAGCGATCCACATCAATTCGTATCAAAGCAGGCCCGTAAATTATATCGCAATATGCTACTCTAGACAATATGAGGGTTTCGCAAAGTTTCAACTTCAAATCTGTAAGATCTTCTGCTCTTTTATTTAGGCAGAAATGTGAGAAATGTGTGAAATTGCAACATGAATTGATGAATACTGTTGAATGTAATAACAGAAAACTTATCCGTGCAGGAATAGGCTACGTTGCCTTGATGTAAAATTTGAAATATTTGATTGAGTTGTCCCAATTATCAGAACTGAGTCTTACAAACGTTCACATAATTCTCCATTGATGAAAATTCTACCCTTACAAAATGAAAAATATTCATGAATTCCGTGTGAGGAATCACATGTTGAACGGTAAGACCTTGTTAGTCTTCATCGTAGGGGAGCGACACCTGGTTAACGGAGAAACATATTTGACAGATTCAATTGAACAAAGATGATTTCGACAAAAAAGTTGAACAATGTTGGATACTCTCGGGACGCGTCATTTGTAATCTAGCATTGTTGTACACGAAATATTTTTTTGATAAATATGCATTTCGTCTGGAAGAACAAGTAATTCATCAAAATTTCATATACTGAAGTGATTTAATTACCAATATAGCATGCGAATTCACACCTACGAGAAAAAGCTATATACAAAAACTCAATGTTTGGGCAGTATTTCAAAATAGCCATATCACATGACCATTCTTTTCGAAAGCAAATCTGAATGATATGTACCTCTATCTGTAGAGTAGTAAGGGTGATTGTAGGCCCACAGCACTTAGGACATATGTGACCCATTGTACATCCTCCCGAGGAGTTGTCCTCCTAGGTCATCGTTCATCCTGTTCTTTCCAGGAAGGAGGACAGGTCACTAGAAGACATCTCCTTTATATCGGCAGATGTAGGCCAAGACTCGCCAAACACACACTCTCTTTGGCAACCTTGAGATGTCTCACGTCGGCCTCCGCGAAGGTCTTGGAAGGTGCAGTGCCATTACTGTCATTGCGCGGCTTCTCCAACCTTCTTGGGGTTCCCTTCGTGGAAGTGTTCAAGTGAGGGCAGGGCGCTTTCCTGCAGGGGCAGCCGGTTTCTTGCCTTTATTCAAGGCTGAGCTCTTGGCGCCCACCACGGAAGTGTCCTTGCTGTTGGAGGTGGAGTGTGGGAGGAGTAGGGTGCACTTATAGTTACTGCCTCTCCTGCATCTTTTGCTCCTTTTGGCATCGGCACCGCAATGCGCTCACGCTACATCTTAAGGTGATCTGCTATGTTCAGCCTCATTCCGAGCGGTAGATTGGGGCGGACATTTCTGTTCATCCCCAGCCACCGCCATATATTGAGGTGGAAACTTCTGTCTAGCCTCGGGATTGGTTTTTGTTGTGTCTGTTTTTGTTTTCGTTCCATTCATGTGTGTCCCCACGAGTAGCAGGGGAAGAGTTGGTTACCTTGGGCAGAGCCCCGCATAACCAGAGGAAAGCTAGCTGATTTCAATGAGGTTTCGCCCGGTTCCACATGGGAATCGTTTGTAACCTCATATCACCCTGCAGCTATCGAGCTGTCAGCTCAATTTCTTTGAGGAGTTTTAGTTCTACTAAAACTAGTTCCCTACTAGTTCCCTACTTATTTCTGCGACTGACCAGGAGTCCGGTGACCCCGTCCGTAAGGCCATATTAGCTTCCCGAACAGGGCCCTCAGTCCCCTGGCTGTTCCCCTCTCTGCCACCTGGGAACGTGCCCGATAGGTAACCCAACCCACGGGAAACCTGAATGATAGTGATGTTTCAAATTTTCTGACAAATCAAGTTACGTCAAGCATCAACAACACAATCCAATAAGATCCACTTGTCAACAAAATGGAATTTTTCTCATCACTCAGAAACAGTGCGACACGTTCTTGATAATAACTTTTGAGGACGATAGATTGGAAGAAGAGGTCCTACAGAAAGCCCAAACAGATCTCCCTATTTGATTCCAGAGGATATATTTCTATGTGAATGATTTGAATCAAGAGCCAACTACTGAAATTGATTTGCGGAAATAAGTTACAGCTGCTTTAGGTAGGCTATTAACACCTGATATTATTCAAAATTTGAGGGAGGAAACCAAAATACCTGGTATATCTTGTGACGCATATCTGCTTTTTCCTTCATTTTGAGTAGTCTCTGTGAACATTCGTTCTGTATACAATTAAAGTAGTCTGCTTAGTTACTGAGATGCAGAGAGTTCCAGAGACCTTCTCCGAAACTTGGACTACTATTTCATCCTTTCCTCCCAATCTCGTTGAATTTTGCAAATTTGTCATATGGTACCAGAGATTGACAATGGATCCGACAAACCACCAGTCACGAAATCTTCGCAGAAACCATTCAGGGTTTTATTCTTATCGTTGGAATATTTTTTATCCTCTACATGACGGCGAAGAAGTTGTCCGTACCCCGTACATCATTAAAAACCAGCGTCTGATCATATTCATTTAACGAGATTTGTATTCTACGAATTCTTTGTTAACTCCGGATACAATGAAACGAAACCGCCTCGTCAAAAGTTATCTTGTTAAAAAAGATGTTGAGGGATTCATGCAAGACTTAACCCTATAAAAAGACAAAATTATTTGGTTCACATAACAAAAGTCGTTTACATAATTGCTCGTTGAGTTTTCCGCGGATGATTCTACAAACTTTTTGATGAATGCCGGGTATCGAGCTTCAAAAGAAAAATGAATGCAGAACTGAAGCTGTACAAGAAAGACAAATTTTCATATTTCTAACTGTAAGAACAATATAATTTTAACATGCTGTATGTCCAATAAAGAACTGCAGGTAACAAACACTACGATACAGATTATAATTTTCTGAATGTTTTGTGACAGTTGATAGAATAAAGTAACGATTTGTAAATTCTGACTGTTGAGGTTTTTTCTCCAAAAAATAATGGAGAAGTCAAAAGACTCAATTCTCTTTCCAATGACAGCCTAATTTTTAAATATTTGGCCTTAAAAAAAGTTATCTAAAGGAATGAACTTTGAACTTTCAAGCCAGTCTCGAATATACCTACACAGTCGGTTGAATGGACTGACGCCTATCAGAAAACAACTACTCCCCTGGCTAATACCACGAAGGGCGTTGGATTACATCCAACAGACGTCATGCAGGAATCTTTACAGAAAATTTCCTGCATATGCAATTGGCAATACATCTGAAAGAGTCGACCTTCAATTTTGGAACGGGCACACTTGCAGACCGGTTTCGGGCTCATTAGCCACTAATCAGTGCAAGATAGTGACCATCATCGACCTAAAGTCAATGATATTCCATAATTGAAAATCGGAATCTAAGGAAGAGGAATGAAATACTCTGAAAGAATTTCGATCCATCTCCTCTAAAGACAGCTTCAGAAATAATTTTTGAGTTCAATCTGTCCATAGAAGTCCCACGAGTAGCTAGAGAAAGAAGGTCAATCACGGCAGAGCTCCGCATTACCGTGACAAGGCGATGCTACGACGAGAGAGCGCCCGGTATTTCGAAGGTTCCGTAGTGACAACTGATAGGCTTAGTGTCATTCATCCTCTCGGCACGGATATACACACATTATAATTGAGCCACTGTTGGGATGCCATTCAGTTAGGGAATAACAGAATCACAAGTGATTCTGTCTTTCCCGTATCCAGCAGGCTAGCTGGAAGCAGGCATCCCATGGCTGGTTTGCTCAACCCCCACATCACACGCCAATGCACTCGCCAAAAACAGCATGCAGAGTGGTTCAGGCAGTGAAAGATGAACAAGAACATCCAACCCGCCGTCAAGAAGAGTACTTCAACCACGCCAATGAAGATGACTGCCGCAGTTGCAGTTGAAACGTTCGGAGGTTGTTACCAAAGACCACTGCAAAACCTGGTAACCGACCAAAATAATAATGAGTGGATGACTGGGCTTTGCCGACGGAATCAATAGAAAACAGAATCAGAACATTCAGTCCTTCATTTGAGCTGGAGCTGCATTATAATAGAAATATTTTTTGAAACGGTTCTCTTTGAGTCAAAGAAAATAATTGGCGTTTTTTTATAATAATTCATCAAAACAAGATAGTGATACAAACAATGATTATAGTATATACAGATCATGACCATCTAAAATATCATAAGCACAAATGTTTTGACCAAATATATAATTGATTTAAAGCCGATGAAAATTCATCAAATGGGCATGGTAACTAACTGGCAATCAAGTTGAAATAAAAGCGGGAAGTTTTCAAAGTGACACCGTGTATGTTCTGCAGTTTATACTTGTGGCAACCTTTGATACTGAGGAAAGTAATGGAGTTCCAATAAACCCTTATGATCTAGGGGGATGTCTTTTTGGCACGTTTCGTACACAATTCCGTCCATATGAAAGATTACCTGGCAGGAAATTTGTGTGAAATGAAACCATAAACCTATTGAAATCTGCAATACGTGACATAATTTCATTCATTTGTTGTTTTTTGTTATTTGAAGAGTTTGATTTCGTATCGTATATGATAGGGAAAGAATTTAATTCCAAAACCAACGAACTCATGGCGAAACATCACTGAATTGAAATGAAATCAAATTGTAATTGAGTTGATTCCTAAACTTGAACAGACTGTTCTTGCATTTTGAGTTTTCATCCTTACATATTCTAAAAGTTTCAGCACATTATTTTCTGATCTATTCGTTTTTCAGATTTTAAACCTCTTATTAACTCAAAACAACTCTTTATAAAAAGATTGTATAACTGAAATAGTTTTAATTTGTACCTTAATCATTTTTGAAATATTTCATGTGCATGTGAATTCACATTTTCCTCGCAAATGATCGTACAATGTTCAATAATCTTGATGACTCTATGATTATTTCAGTTCAACAAATTTAAAAAAACAGGCAATGAATATCATTAATATATGCAAATGTTATGGTTGTGATAAGGGTGATATAAAAAATCACAGATACATTAGTAAACTATGTATTCCTGGAAAACTGATATAAAAACATGCAACATGCATGGAGTCATTTTAGATTATACGAAAAAAATATGATGAAACGAAAACAAACGTATTTTTCTCAAGTACGGAGACTCATAGACGTAATACTAGATCATGAAATGATGAATGGAATATATATAATGCATGGATATAATGCATAGAGATTCTCATCAAAATCTGTCGACTCTTTCTGTTTGAGAATATACAGAGCTATTCAAATTCGTTTCTGTACATGAGGATCTCGTAAACGATAACATATAGTGTCGGTTGAATTATGGCAAAGTTGTGTATTTAAGAGAAATATTCAATGATGTGAAGAAATCGAATACACCTTTTTTGGTTCTGGAGATATACAGGAAAAACCAAAAAACCCCAAATTATTCTGTTGCCTATATCTTCTTCATTCGCAGACATATTGAAAATCTGTTCACATTTTGCTATCGGCACTTGATGTGGGCTCTCAGAATATATCCATGAATCTTTTATACAGGGTGTCATCTGACTTGGGCCACCCCCATCTTTCAATTTTTAAATACGGACCTGTATTTTTTTATATAGTTTTTGTGTTCGAAAACGTTCAATTCATACTGAGAACTGAAAAATTGCTCATAAATTCTAATCGGACTCTGTAATCAGCATACTTTCTAAAAAATAAAACCCTCTGTAGAATGAACTCAATTAAAAATACGTAATTTCAATCACATCATGTGCCTATGTGTTTCATATTATGTTCATAGTTTTTCAATTCATTATGCGCATTTATTTTCATCAGTTTGTATCTATTCATTGTATTGTATTCAATTCATTATAGTTAAGTTTATATCTATTCATTGTATAGAATACTCTTACATACATAATTTTTAGTTTAGTTATAGTTTAGAATTTGACAATATCACGCACAAGGAACATTTTTTCGAAAATGTTGCTTCTGTGATGGCTACGTTTATTTACCGAA
The DNA here is from genome assembly GCF_000500325.1 of Leptinotarsa decemlineata. Taxonomy (NCBI): domain Eukaryota; kingdom Metazoa; phylum Arthropoda; class Insecta; order Coleoptera; family Chrysomelidae; genus Leptinotarsa; species Leptinotarsa decemlineata. Next base: position 133,095 of record NW_019289982.1, on the reverse strand, counting down.
TCTCTGTTATATACATGTGATCAAAATGGTGAATGAACATTATTATTATTATCAAAATTAACTCAGAAACGGTCAAATCTTTTTGGTGAAAAATGATCATTGAAAACATGTCATGATGATTTCAGAAAATACAAGTTCTTTGCTTCTCAGTTTCGAAAAAATAACTAATAATAACTCTCCATTATGCCGAATTGTGAGAACATTGAATACTGTATCTTCAAAAAAACTATCGCATTTTCAACCGGGACTCTGCCGATTCAATTCTTCTCTTTTCCCAAGAACGACGATGATAATTTACGAAGTCTAAGAGCTTAATCTAATTGAATTAATGTTCGCTAATTAGAAAACGCGCCCAGACCGTGTGCTAGCTTTTCTCTGACACTTTCTAGTTATCTACCGTCTAGTAAATAGGTCTTAAGTTGAACATGAGATATATTTGTCTGCCGGAGAATCCGTTGAACGTATGTCTTTTCTAATACGTGATTCTCGAGTTTCGATAAATTGTGCTGACGAACGAATTCGTGCTGCTGTACATCAGGTCCCGGTATGTTTGACGTATGATAATTAGCCTTAAATTGATGCAGTCTGATGAAACATTTCTATATCATGATAAATCGCTCATTAACGTTACAGGTAAGCAGCGGGGATCTGAAAAGTCTTCTTCTTCTTCTGAAAGGGACTAGATGTCAGGGTGGGATGAAGTTTCATAATGAATTATTGTTTTCAATTTCCTATTCATGAAGGATACTCCAACAGGGACTTCCGAACTTGAACAATCGATAACGGCCATCTTGTGGAAGCTGCATCTGTCAAATTAGTTGTCATTCAGTCAGGACGGATATAGCATTCAACCACACGTGCAAATGATAATTTTTCTTCATTGAATGGGTATTCTTCGGAAACATACCGTGCGCGTCGTTCATTTCACAGTCGTCATAATCGTCCTTCCGCTCCAGTATCGCTCCAGTGCACACTTGAGCTCCGGTGGGAAACGCGCCTTAGGTGTCGTTTCCTCTGGAGCGATACGATAACCGATGCAACATGAGCAATATTTCATCGCCCGATGTAACTTTTATCCTCGCAACACTCCAGTACACACTGGAGCGATACCATAGCTTATAGGATAAGCAACGGAGCAGTTGTTTCCATCAATCGTTATGAGCTCTTCATAGAAGGACGTTGTTTTTCTCACCGGTACTGGCGAGGAAACGGGAATCTAGAAAATACTGGGTACACCCATATAATGTTCAATATCGAACACAGCCTGGCAGTGGTTTCCCGTGAGCTCTATCAACATGAACAGAAATTCAGAGAGTTTTATAGATCGAGCTCAAATAGTTACCATGTTTTAATGAGATTGGTGTCAAGAGGACTGGAGAAGCACGTGTTCTGCTCGTCTTCTTGATGACCCGACATGAACGTGTCGAACGATATTGCGCTTCTCTTTAGCTCAAGCAAATCGGCAGCTATGTCCCCCTCACCGACCCGACATCGATAATTATACCCCCATGCCCCTCCCGGGTTGAGTACCCTGAATTGAAATCTTCTACACACGGTTACTGTGTGCAGAACATCCCAACCCGTCCATCCATTCCCGCTCCTCCAGAGCGGTCCTCAACTTACTGATGGGCAAGATTGACATCTGACCTATTTTAGTTGAAAGTCATGGACAGCAAGCCATGATGGTTAAACCTCTGAAGAAGCTAGTCACTTGCGCCAGCGAAACGTCACGAAAAAATTCCAAAAATCCATGGCTTTCAAACTCGAAAAGCAATGACACTGGTTTACTTTCATTGTGGCTTTCCTTACTGAATGTTTGCATGGGGTCCCCAAAAACTAACCGGAGACGAGTGTCTATGTCGCGAGCAAGTGTTGTTTCCCAGTGAATCTGAAAATGAAGTGGATTTGAAATCTGGTTAAAAAATTTTATACCTATCGGATCCACCTGATAGCGACTCTTGGGGGTGGTCTCTGGTTCTGGTTCGTTGGCCTCCTGTGTTTGTTACTCTCTCGGAATCTGGGGTGATCGCGGTTTAGTGCATAGCGTTGGATTGTCGTGCGCTCGAATAATATTCAAAAAACACTTCATTGTGATATTTTTACTGAACAGTTTTACGAAAAGGCAACACTTGTTTCGCTATACAATGACTTCTTCAGGCGTGTCTTTATATAAATATATATAGATACGCCTGAAGAAGTAATTGTATGGAGAAACACGTATTGCGATTTTCAAAACTGTTTAGAGAAAGTTTCACGATAAACTATTTTTTGAATAAATAATCAAATGTGACTCATATTCTGATTCTTTTTCAACAACAAAATTTTCAAAATGATAATATAGAAGCATATTCAATAAAATTGCATCGAATGATCCTAATTTCGAAAAAAAGTAACATTTTCAACAATTTGTTTGCAACAATCAACTTTTCTGAAATGAATACCAACTGCTACATAATGATAATGGGCTTGTTTTAACATTTTAGATTTGAAGTTCATTTGATAGTTATTTCAAATTGAAAAACACTTGGCAACACCGCTGTAGACACGACGAATTTTATTGGTCAACAGACACGCGGCCAATTTAAACTCTTGCTTCTCTCATCGTTCTTTTTATGCAAATATAAAGAGATCTTGAGAGCGATTAGGCTTGATAATTATAATATACCCCTAAGTCGATCAGTCCCATTGCGTGAGATATATCAACTTTGTCGATAAAATCATTTCACAGAAATGGAAACAGAAAAGTTCTCTGGAAAATTTGAATGTGTAGAGTCTACAGTAATTTTCCTGTGTGTGTAGCGGGTGGAAATTTTTCAGAACGTATCAAAGAACATGAAACCAGCTTTTCGAGGAGAACAGTTATCAACAACAGCAATAATGTCCATGATTCTGTCAAGTACATATCGCGAACTTGAGAGTTACTAACAACATCGCAGAAACATTTTCTTCTTTTCTGATTTTCTTGTTGATGTGATCGATCACAAAACATTCCGATTATCTCCAGCTGTTTTCTTTATAACAACGGTCTCTTTCGAGGCAACCTTATGTATGAAGAAGATACTGCATTGTGACTGTTGTTTGATTATTGATTACGCCAACATATTTTGATACTGGGTAAATGTTTTCGTGATCTTGAATAATATATCTCAGCTCAATTCATTTCCAGGCATTCGTACAAACGTTGTTTGTAATAGAAATAGCGATTTGTCGACTTACGGAAAAATAATAATCACTACATAAAAATTCATGATAGAATAATGGAATAAAATCTTGAAAAAAATTAGATTTTCACTAAGGTGAGAGAGAGGATAGAAAAATGGTAGGGACAAGAGTTCTATTGGGGTTATGACTCAATTCAGATCTGCTGTAGATGATCAACAGTATTCATCAAAACCACACCTACCGTGATTTTAATATTTACAATGACAACAACGATGTCTACTCTCTCAAAGCAAAAGCGTCCGGAAAATTGATACTTCCCGGACGATTGCCGAAAAAAGGTTATTTATTGAATTGGTGGTGACTGGTGACTGTAAGAGAAATCTAAAGTCACTCACTGAAATCCAGATTCACTTTATCAATCCCTCCTTGTTTCAAAGAACCCCTACAGCTGAAAATTTTGAATATCCACTCGTAACCCTTCACCTTTCTGTTTACCTACTATTTTTGAAACGTATTCCGATCATTTGTTCAAAGACAATGGAAGCGATACGTCCTTATAGTTCCAGCTTAATGCGATCCCAGGTGACATCCATCCTATTCTTACGCTTTTTACATTGCCCTGGAGAGTCTGGCTCTCTTTGGATACTGATAGCTTCAATGACGTCAAGCCGTAATGGAGAATCAGACAACAACTCTACTCGACGTAAATTACATCTTTATCCATACGACAATAAAAGAGGAGTATTATTTTGTATTTTACGAGGAGGAAGATACAATTCCGGTGTGATTTGAAGTTCCGTCGTTGATTGTTTCTACACTCGATATACAGAAATATAAATAATTGTTTGACTTTGAGTTATTGGTTGATTATAAATTTCGGCTTCTCCTTCTCATTGTTCTAGGTGTTGAAATATAATCAAAAAATTCATAAATGAAAAGACTTTTGTCACTACTCGAGTGAGTATGTAGAGATTTTCTGATACATCTGCACCAACCTAATTCATTCTCTATTCTGAAGAAACTTGTGAACCTCTGATTGGTGAAAGATATTATCATTATCACATGATGAGATACTTGTACGTGGCAAGAAGTCCCTTGATTAATCTGAATTGGTCAGATATAACCAAAATATTTTCATTTGAAAATATTGAAATGCATTTGGTGCTCCATAACCTCTGTATTAGTGGAGTTAACAACATGTCGGCTGAAATCAATGATTGTAATGGCGTGTTGATGAGACTTCTACCTAGCCCAGTGATAGTCAGCTACTTCTTGGTGAGTTTTCAAGAAAAAGCAATCAATACCTTTGAATTCAAACCAACCTTGTAGCTATGCTACATAGATGATACTTTCGACATCTCAAAACATGAAAGGGGCGCTCTGAACCTTTTCCTAGACCACTTGAACGCTCAACACCCCAGCCTCAAGAACCAACGGGTAGCATTCCTAGATGTACTCATCGAACGATCTGGTGCTAGTCCAACCCTCAAAGTGAATCGAAAGCTCATGTACACGGACAGATACCTGCACGCATTACACAGGTCTGTAAAAAAAAAAAAAATTAAAAAATTGTTTTGATTTCGTTAACTGATCTTTATGTAATTTTTTGCGCTGACTTCAAAAATGACATTTGTTTTTATCTATCACGTAAGGTTTGCCTACAAAGTAAGGATGAAATGAATTGTTGATTTATTTTTATTATTTTAACATGAAGTAAAAACAAAACAAAACAATGCTACATAGCTCAACTGAGCAAAACAGTGATACACAAGTGTTTGCAAAGTGATTATGAGTCTTTGTAAAAACGTTTTCTTTCTCCGTCAAAGCTTCTTTTGGTACTTTATTGGCTGTGTTCTTGTGAATTTTCCCTTTTTAACGTCCAACAGCCATCATGTTAACATTCCACCGATGTTGGTATCTGCGTTCCATTTCTTTAATGTCTTGATGGAACCGTTCTCCTAGTTCCTCACTTACGGCTCCTAGATTTTCGGGAAAGTAGTCCAAATGTGAGTGAAGGAAATAGACTTTGACACTCATGTTGCAGCCCTACATTTTGTAGTTTTGTCTCAATTCAGCAACCAAAGTTTTATAGTTTGGGTCTTTTTTGTTTCCAAGAAAGCCTGTTATAGCAAGTTCCAGGTATTTTTTTCTTTCATTTCCATTTTAGTGACGAAGCTTTCATCTCTCAAAAGTTTTCCTATGTCAGGCCCAACAAAGACTCCTTCTTTTAGTTTAGCATCGGATAGACCATGAAATTTCTCAGAAAGATACCTGAAAAAATCTCCTTCTTCATCTAATGCTTTTACAAAATGTTTCATCAGATATGGAGTGATGGAAGTAAAATTTTTTTTGGTCCACAACATTTTTAACTCCAGGAATAAGACCCTTTCTTATTGGCCACACCTGCTTGACATAGTGTTGTTTCCTGTCACGGATATCCCATTAACACAGGAAACATGGGAACTTAGTGTTATCACTTTGTTTACCTAGTAACATTGAAATAACTTTCAAGTCTCCACAAATGGTCCACTTATGATCAGAGTAGCTGAGCTTATTGAGAACAAATTCAAGATTTTCGTAGCATTTTCTCAAATGTCCACAAGGCACAGGAGCATATTGGTTCCCATTGTCGAGAAGTACATCTTTCAAACTTCATTTTGATGAATTGATGAAAAGTTTACATTTCTCTGCTTATATAGGCTATATAATACAGAAACATCGAACACATACCGAACCTAAAAACCCATTTAATAAGAAATTTGTGACTTATCTATAAGTGATAGAATTTTTTCAAGATTTTTTCCGTAATCTGCATACAAAATACTGTTAAAATCACTGGTTAAATATCCTACAATTTTTTCATCGCAGAATGTGTTATCGAAACACCATCTTAGTGAAAAAAGTGGAGTTATCTCTACTCTAACTGAACGGACTCGAAGAATATGTGAATCAGAGAATCTTGAGGAAGAACTGGAATGTCTTCAAGTGACCTTGAGATCGAAAGGATACAGTGTACCCGAGATCAACAAGGTCATGAAACCCACCAAAAAATACAACAACGTCTCAGGTCGGGTGAAGACAAAAAAACACACAGCAGCAGGGATGTATCGCATAACGTGCAATTTTGGGTAGGTATACATCGGAATCACCAAAAGATTCATGATAACAAGACTGAAAAAACATGGAAGAAACTGCAGACTAGTCCAAACGGACAAGTCGACAGTGAAGGACACCACAGGATTCTGTTTGGAAACACGACACTCATGCCCCCAACCAAGGATATCATAACGAACTGGTACGGGAGGCAATAGTGATCCAAAATCCATGTACACGAATTAGCATACTAAACTACCTGAGTTAACATAAATAGGCCTCACGCAGTCGTAATATCCAGTCATCAGAGATAACTCAGTATGTAGAAATCTCTGAAGAAGCTAGCCACTGGCATCAGCGAAACGACTGTAAGAAAATTTAAAAATCAATTCTTCAAACGGTCCTTCAGTTACCAAATTGGCTACGTGTACAACGGTATTCCAAACGAAATTGAAAAAATTAATGTGATTAGTTCTAAGTACTAGATACTATAAGAATATTTTGTGAAAGCAATAAACCAAATAATACATTTCAGATCCCCAAGTTGTTAAGAGTCCCTATTATTGTTTTTTTTTTTTTGTCAAATTCTGTATTATAGGCATATTCCATAATGTTAAGCTTGTGTGAGGTTAAGTGGTAGAACAAATCAGTTATTTTGAATTATTGATTTGAACTTCGCCGTTGACGTCAGCCCTAGGATCATTATTGTTACAAATATATAAAAAAATCCTAGATTGACAGAATATTATTATTACATTATTATTATTATTATTATTATTATTATTTGATCTTTTTTAAATAGACCACTTCATTTCCTACCTGCCAATCCCTTCAGAATCCCTCTGTTGTCCTCTTGTTTGAACTATGTGAAGGACTAGAGTGCATATTTGTAGTTTCAATCCCAACTGCTTGCAGAGAAGATTTTCCAGAATATATCCTGCTGTCAGATTATTTATTGAAATGAAAAGGTACGTATTACTACCAGACCTACAATAGATCTTCCACATACCATGTTGGTAGTTGTTCCGGATTTTCATGAAGAAAAACAAATTTCAGAGAAATTTCTGAATTTTAAATGAGCGATTCACCAAATGTTAGGAATCACACGTTAAAAGGTAAGACCTCGTTAATCCTTAGCTCGCTCTTTCTCATGCAACTAGGAACGTTGTTTATCAGTTGGTGCCAGCTTTTTTCTAGGCGGTAATAATTGCCATTTAACCGGCATGTTATTCAATAGTTATCTCTAAACGACAAACAACGTATACTATCATAACATTATGTGCATTGTTTCTTGACAATGAAAACGTTGATAGTTCGTTCAATAATGGAATCCTTGATCTATCTCTATGCCACGGTTTGCTGATACACACCAACCACATCACTAACCTGGCACAACAGCAATTTAGTTAAAAATAATACTTCCACATGAACGCGTAGGATTGATCAAAGTTCAAACAACTTGTAAAAACACTCGAATGATACAGTTACCCAACCAACCACAATATAATTAACTGTGGTTTTGTGAACCTGATTGTGGGACCTTTCCAAATAACGATAATGTCGTTTATTCATGATTGAAACATCCGACAATATCGAAAGAAGCAAATACTCATGTAGCTCGTGTAGCGAATGTCTGTGTTATGCGTCGCCACAAAATTTACAGCGGCTACTGGAATACTGGAAGGATTTTTGATACGTGAATGATGTCTTTGTCATATTTCATTGAAAGAATAGAGTTTTTGACAACATATTGCATGATATCAACAACTTCAGTTACAAGTGGCGAAATGACTATGATATTTAAAAAATATTCAAGCTTATACCAGGTATCAATGAATCCATTAGACGTGCCATAAGAATGCCGGGTATCGAGCTT
>NW_019289982.1:48791-124669 GCF_000500325.1 Leptinotarsa decemlineata | reverse complement strand
ATATTAACTTTCAATTCAGAAAAAGTTATTAATTAACAAATTTATAATTAACGTTAAAATTGGGATAAAAATTTTTTGACTGCGGATTATTGTTTATTGATGTATCCCTCAATATTTACATTTAATATGTTTAAATAATTTTTTTGTTTTTATGTCAGAGTGACGAAAGGCACGCGGAAGCCAGACTACCCGCTTTTGGCTCTATTTTCAGGGCTCTGTGAAAATTATAAATAATCGAGATACAGTTTCGGGAGTCGGGACTTTTTTTACGCAAATTCATTGCAATCTAGGTCCACTTCTGTTCATAATTTTCATCAATGATTCACCATCAGCTCTGAAATGTTGTAAAAGATTGTCATCTTTTTGCTGATGATTTTAAACTTTTCAAATCAGTCCAAACAGTCCGAGACTGCACATACCAGCAAAAGGATATTGATAACATTTCAGATAGGAGTTTGAAGAATAAATGTAAGACTTTTATTCTATTGTCCAACTCCGTACTCGCTTTGCTCATCACGAGGTGATTTATCGCTGTTTCAATCAACCCTCTTTCATGCAAATAATGAAAGAACTCATTCAAAACTGATTGAGATATTTATTATGATGGAAATGAAAAAATTACGCTAAGGGTAGTTGATAAAATAGTTGAGAAAGATACAAAGAATCACCAAAAAACTTACATTATACTGCTACCCATCAGGAACGATGAAAATAAAATATGCTGCATTCTTAAAATGCTCTGGAACCGTTTTTGAAGAGTAATCAATGAATGCTGAATGAATTTCTTAATACTTTCTGTTGATCTTGACCTCCTTCAATATACTTATGATGCACTGTTTGGAACCTTTGGTGTAGTAATGAATATTACTGGAGTTTTTTCCCAAACACCAAATCGTCATTTTCAACACCTTGACACGTGTTTCGATCACCAAGTGATCATCTTCACCAAGATGATACATTCTTACGAAACTGCAGCTGCATGAACAGGTGTTTGAGTTTGGTGAATGAGTTCATCGTTAGAAGCTCGTCATGAAAAATACTAGTAAAATGATATTCATGCAGCTAATGCTCCCTAAATTATCTAATCCAATTTCATTCGCAAGATTTTCAGATCAACTGTCTACTAATCAATTAGAGAGAGCATGTTTCTCAAACTGCAATCGATCCTTCCAAGTGATGAAGGGTTTCGTAGGAGAAATGACCCGGCTCTTACTCCATGAAGTATTTCAGTAGCTTGATTTTTTCAAATAAAGATATTGGCGGCCACTTTTTGACTGACAACCTGTCATCAATGTATTTTCCTATTCATAAATGTATGTCAAAATTTGACTTTGATTAACTACGCTATGAACGTAGTGATTTTGCAGCGGGATCCTGTGATATATAGAGATAAATTGATATTGAATTAAGAAACACTGTGGAGACTATATAGTCAACTTTACTATCCAATGACTAATGTTTCAATTTTCTTCTAATTTTTCAAAAATATTGTCTTGTTCCACATCATTCACTGCGTTATATAGTCGAAATTTCTCATCTTCCTTTCCTTTTATAAGCTTGAGGAAAAACATCCCATTTTATAATAGAACGATTTTTTTTTCATTTCATCCAATTTTGATGTAAATTGATCATTTTTGAAAGCTGACGACCTGTCTTTTCTTATTGCAAAAGTAATAGCTGTACTTTCGAACTGATTTAATTGATAATCTTCCGCACATCATTGCAGAGAATATGCGTTTTTATTAGGAATAATTGATTGTTGGAAAATTGTTGTGCTATTAGTTGAGAAATCCTCAACTAATGATGTTAATTATATTGCGCAGGTTTCATATTCAATTAACGATTGGAATTTGATTCCATACTCTCAAAAGTGGAAAAAGATAATGTAGTATTCATGTACGAGTACATATCATACAGGTTGTGAGAAAGAGTTGGTGAATTTGGTCGGTTTGGTCTCAAAAATTTGGTACATAATATGATAAATTGGCGTTATTAGGTATTGTATATTACCAAAGAAAATGGAATTTGTGTATACATCAGTATATACAAACATTGTTCAAAACGTTAGAAGAATTTTCATTTTTCCAGAAAGTATTTATTTAATAATGAATTTCTATTTTATCCCTAACAAAGTAGCCTCCCTCAGATAAAATTCATTTATGCCAGCGCTTTTTGCAATCTTCGAAGCAGTCCTGATATGCACTTTTACATATTTTTTCGATTGATAACCTATTTATTTTGTAGAAATTCATATTGAATATAATAAAGAAAATAACTTTTGTTTAATTTCTACTGAGTTTCTAAAAACACTTTATTGTGAGATTTTCACTAGACAGTTTTACAAANAAATGGAATGGGCGTTTAGGACATACGTCCATCGGAAGTTTTTTTCTTAAAATGGGTCTAAGAATTACCTCCTTAAATATTAGCATGTGTTTAAGGGACACCCTGTATGTAAAAAGGACTTCCTTCACAAAAAACGCGGTCCTTCTTTCTTGAAAACGCATGTGTCATTATTTGACAGAAAGAAATATAGTAATTATACCATAATTACATAGAACTCTCAATATTCCCGGCAAAAGTCAACTTTCACAACGTTTAAGTGCATACATTTCAAACTTTTGCATGAGTTGGTGTTACTTCTCTTGCGGGACCACTTTTTTCTCATAAGGCACTGTGCCGCAGGCTGACAGACATAAACAAATACATAGTGTGAGTTTTGAACTCGTGTATAAATAGAAAATATCTCCGGCTAATTATAAAACCAAATGTTATACCAACCGCTCCGAGGAACAGACGCACAACCGAAACCTGTATTATATTTACTTTTTAAATCACGGAGAGGTCTTCGGATTCATGTTCCAGTCGTGTTTGATCGAGTATTTATAGGAGTCCAAGGCCGTAAAACCTGGAGGAAAGCCATTTCGTTTGTTTTCTGTAGTACAGCGATGTCCTTTGATCTGATTGGATCGGATAAATAATTCGGATGTTGATAAATGTATTTTCAAGACTGGGTGGAAAACAGTTTTTCCTTTGCCCTGTGGAAAACTGATATTTCTCGTTCATTCGGAATAAGATAATATTTAACTCTTATCAGTTGGATAGAGTAACAACTAGACAAACTTATGGATGGAATAGTAATAATAATTTTATTTCCCCAATTGGGACGATATGTACGTATAGTAAGTCAATAGGATGCTGCAAGCAGCTTTATCGGGATAAAACCTGTCACTGGCATCGCTTTGGATTTTGCCAGGTTTTTCCAGGATTGGCTTACTCCAAGGCGTTAACACACCCATCGAAGCTTGATACTAATCAGTTGTTTGACTACAGTAGGGATGAACTACGATGTCTAAGATGCTTTCTTACAGCTCTTACATGTCACTGTCATCATATGTAGAGACTCGTACTGTCGCAAGACAGTGTATGTCGCCTCTGTTTGGAAAATGATGAAACAGCAGAGCACATACTTTGTGCCTGCCCCGCTGGGGCAGATTCAAAACCGAATCAGGTTTCAAAAGTTCGGAAGAGCTGTACTCTTATCATCTGACCTGAAAGATCACTCACGATACAAACTAATCGGCTTCGTTAAGAAGCTGTGTTTATTTGGTCAAGCTTAAATACGTGTGAGCCACAATAAACCCTTGCGGGTTGCGGTGTACGATCGAATAGCCCCACTCACTTTGGACCTAACTCAACCTAACCTAGTAAGTCAATAAAAAACAGAAAGAATACTATTAATACTAATTGGAATTATTAGGAAAAGAATCAAAGACTACTCTGAATTAATTTTGAAGTATTCCTGTCCACTATAGTAACACTTATCAATAAGAAAATGTTCAACACGGTTACAGAACACATTTTCAGGTTTCAAAGTTTCAATCGAAGTTGATTCCATTATAGAGGGGTGATTTTTGGAATTTAGCTGTACTGTGGCAGGTATTCTCAATAAATCGTCATGACAAGTATAAAAACTGTGAGAAGATCCATTTCTTATAAGAGTTGTGAGATTTTTCATAACAAAGACTACCAATTCGAAAATATAAAGTGCTGGGGCATTTTTATAAATACTGATTAACAACTTTCAAAAAAGCACATATCAAAAATAAGTCTCTGAATACATTTCTGCCCTATGAACACCCTGATGGAATTCAAACCGCATCCCCAAGACATTATATTCAAAGAAATATGCAAGAAAACCATTGCATAACAGATTCTCATCAGACTATTCTGATCCACACAGTTTTTCATTTGTTTTTTCGCAAAAAATGCTATATTGAGTTTCTTGCAGACACCATAAATATGAGAGTTCCAATTCAAAAATTCATCAACAATTGTTTCAAAAATTGAACTTCATGTTCAATTTTTCATGTTCTATTTCATCAATAGAAAACACTTCATCTTAAATATTACTTTTTCTGTTATAAAATTTAATTGCCACTGGTTGAGAAATGTTCAAGACTAGAACTAGAACTCATCGATAATGCTACCAATTTTGGCTACCATGTCATCCACAGCGTCATCTGCAAACATCGTTATGTGGCAGTCACTCACGTATTCAGGTGAATCATCAATGAATATAATGGACAATAATCATCCTAAAAGTGAGCCCTGAGAAACGCCCAGTTCAACGGCATACTCATCTGACAAGGAGCCTCTATCTTGGGAGACCAAGACTGATCAACTTATCAGATAGAAATTCCCATAACAAAGAGTCGAATACCGATTCGACGTCCTATGATAATACCGGTTTCAAATGTGAAATCACGAACATTTATTTCGCAAAAAAAATCACACGTTAAATGAAAAATATGTACATCTCTATCATAGAAATCTTCAACAAAATCTTTCAGCAAATCGACCCTGCTCACAACGCCAATCATTTTTCCAACTGAAAATGGCCCAATGTTCATATGAAACTATCATTTACGATTTCGCTAGTTGACTTGTCCAAACTTGCTCATTGGTATTTCGTCTGGCTTTTGTAAGCAACATATATTCACGCATGCTTATGAAAAAAATATTGAAACTACATGCTTGCAAGATTGAATTTACATGTGTAGCTACAAGATTTGTGAAGCATTTAGACAGGAAAATCAACTCAAGCAGAAATTTGCTTGGCCAATAACAGTCAAACTATGCTGAATTCATTGAGTCAAGCTTGAAATATTTTGCGTTCTCATTTTCGACTATTTTGATCGCTTATGTTCTGCATAATCGTGTGGGAATATTTTTCTATTTCGTACTCGAGTATGTGGATCTTTTTATTCAATTTCTACAAATGTTTCCACACACTAACTCTTCCAATAATCTGGCATCAATCAATTTTGGTTGTAAACTTCCTCAAATTGAGTTGTATATCCTGCTTTTTCACTTATAGGGTGTTTTATTGGGCGCTTATTGTATTAAAATTCAAATAAAACAGAGACCCTATAAATGTGGCACTACGGAACATTTTTCATTAAAAAAGCTTAATGAATATTAATATGTCGAGTATTTGAACCGAATTTCATCTTCTTGTTATAAAGAAAAATCATTTTCATATATGAAGTTTCACAAACACATATTCTTCGTCGTTGAAAAGTCATAGAGGAAAAATCCAATCGCATTTCAACCGAATTTTATTTTCCATTATGAAGGAACCCAATCATGTCAGATTCTGAATCAATAAACAAGGTGATCCTTGAATGTCTGGAATATAAGAATGAGGAAGTCGTGAACAACTCTCAAAGCAACTTCGAAAATGAAAAACATCAACCAAGGCATTGTGCCAATTTTTGAACTCGATTTTATGATCACCAAAATAAACAGAAGGCCGATATTAACATTACGGCATTTTAAATTAGAACTAATAATAATATTCATCATCATTGTTTTCCGCATTTTATTGCTGCTGGGAAATTTTTACTTCTCTATTTGTTATCAATTATATTCAATATGATTTCATGATCTGAATGATGTTCTAATGAATCTAAATTTTGTTCTAAAGGATGCTTGAACTGTGGGGAAAACGTTTTTTAATAACTCTGGTTTGACCGTAGATTTTTTTCAAGCATAGATCGCATGTTCTATTGTTAAAAAGCATAATTTATTTAGTCTTGCCAGTGACATCCGTGTGGAATTAGCGCTAAATCATTCGAAAGGAAATAGTAATTGGTAATCATTCTTGAATTTTTTTCTATATTTGTACAGATGAGATGTAAATAAGAACGTGAATATATGATGCACTGTTTGGAACCTTTGGTGTAGTAATGAATATTGCTTCCTCTTGAAGATGATCACTTGGTGATCGAAAAACGTGTCGAGGTGAAAAAATAACGATTTGGTGATGGGAAAAACTCCAGTAATATTCAAGAATGTGAGTAATCGAAAACACAAGCTGTTCCTATGATGCAATATTCTCTGAACTATAGTAAGCACACAATGGTTCTGCAGGTCACGTGGTCTCATGAGAGCACGTGGCCCACACGTGACGCAGCAACCTTGAGCGAAAGGTACAGTCGATGTAGGCTTTCTTTAAGCTACGTATATTGCTGTTCACCCGCTCATATGGAATTTTCTTGATCATCTGAAAGTGAAAAATTTCATCAAATTGATCTGGCTTTTCGAAATTATTTTCTCCCAGAATAACGTTCTCAGGAAGTTTATTCCATATAAAGGCAGTTCTCTAAATGAGAAAGTCCTTAAACAGTGAAGTTCGAGGTGTACTTAGTTGAAACTCAAAACAATGAGCAGCCACAGTCCGTCGCGTATTTCTGATATGTACCGCTCTTGGTGGAATCAAATGTGCCAAGTACTTCAACACTTTCCGTGAAAGTATCTATAGAAGAGAGACAAATCTCCAACCTTTCAGGCTATCAAGGTTGTACGTGATGTTCGCGTCTCCAATCAGACGGATGGCTCTTTTCTGGAAAAAATTTATTTATCATTCATTTATTCAACGGCAAAGCCAATTTACAAAAACATATTTAACAAAGTGTGAGGAACTACAAATGAATGCTCATGACAGATGTCTACATTACAATTTTACAAAACTTTTAGCAATGTGTGAAAAACAAAATATCAATAAATACTTATGTCTAGTGAGTATATTACTGAAAGATGAAACAATTCTGGTACTTACAAGAAAAAATATGTATCAAATCTGGTACTTTTTTTTGTACCTTGGGAGCTGTCTGACTTGTCCATTTAGTCCAAGTCTCCAGGAAACACTGCAGCCTCTTGGGCTTATTGCGTTCATTCTCTCATCTTCTCATGGCACCCATTCCATTACTCTCGTTCCCTGTACTAGTTTGTACAGGTTATATGTTGGATGTTCGTCATATTCTTCTGGACGTAATTTCGTACGTCCATATATTGCCTGCCTCCTGTGATTCAGTGCGTCACATTCGCATAAGATGTGTAGAGCTGTTTCTATCCCTTCGTTGCATAATCTGCCGCTGAGGTCTCCGTTGTACAGCCCCATTTCATTCAGGTATCCTCTAAACAGACAATGACCGGTTAGTAACCCTGTAATTATTCTGAGCCGATCCCTACTATATTGAAGTAGTACATCAGTTCTTTTCTCGGGCGGTTCCCTAATGAAGGTTCTTCTGTGTTTGTTGCCAGGTACTTTTGTCCAGTACTCTGTGTGCTTCTTATTGGTCCATGTCTTAATCTGGTTTCGTACCAATGATTTTGGTACTCCCAGAGCTGGTTCAGGACCTCTATATGAAGTTGATGATCCGCGTCTAGCGCATTCATCATCTTTATCATTACCTGTGATTCCTGAATTCCCTGGCACCCAGTACAAAATTAATTTGTTCCTGTTCACAAGTTCACAAGTTCACAAGTTCAATTCAGTTCTTCATGTCATTCCCAGACCAGTATTGATGTCACCTTCGGGTTTGTCAGAGCCCCTAGTGCGCTCTTGCTGTCTGTAAAAATATTGATCTGCTCATTTCTTTGAGGTCTCAATTTAATAAGCCCTTGCACACTGCAAGATAGCATACACTTCCGCCTAAAAGACGGATGTGTATAGTCCCAGCGGATAGCTGTAGTTTAGATTTCTTTTCGCTCGGTATATTCCAGCTCCCGTTCCATGTTTGGTCTTCGATCCATCTGTATACCAGGTATATTTCCAAACAAATTTGCGGGATGACTAATGATCTTCCACTCTTCACGGCTTATGATTTTGGCCGTGAAGTTTGTGTTGAAGATACACTTCGGTATCATGTGGTCCGTGCACATATTCAATATGTGCTCCTCCACTTGTTCCGAAATTTCTGTTCGGTCCGATGTTTTGTAGTTCGGTGAGTTTTCTAGTCTGAATTGGCCTATCCTGGCCTCCCCATTATCACAAAGTGTAAGGAGGTAGATTCAGGAGTGTCTCCAATGTTCTCATTGCTCCCGTCATTCCCAAACATGCAAGTCTTTGCACCTTGCCTAGTTTGTTGATGGCGGTCGCCTGCTTTATCTTCGGCCATCAGACCAGAGATGCGTATGTTATAATCGGTTTAACCACCATCGTGCATAGCCCATGTACCATGTCTCGTTTTAGCCCCCATGGTTGTCCATAGGTGCGTCTGGCGAGCATCAGTGCTACCTCCGCTTTCCTCTTCATCCTGTCCAAGTGTTGGTTCCAGATCAGTTTGGAATCTAGAATTATTCCGAGATATTTAACCTCCCCCAACACTTGTATTTCTCCACCTCGGAGTTTTAGAGGTCCGAGACCCTCCATTATAGTCCTCTTGGTGAATGCTACTATGGTCAAAATCTGGTACAAAGAAAATGAGATAAAGAGAAGCTTCGAAAACGCTATAGCTATTTCAATTGATTTCTAAAGACCTGAAGTGATATATTAAACAGATCTAAGTTATTATGATATTGATTTTCCAACTTCAAATTACAAGGCATCGGACTGTTCAAAGCATAATTGGTATGGAAAAAATTGATATAAAAATGTCAGGGTTTCTTGTATCTTTTTATTTAATATGAAGTGATTATTTGAAGTAGTTATGGGCAGTTTATCTCAGTATTCAATAAATTGAAGAGGAAACTGAAGTTCATAAAAATTCTTCTATCTTCCAATGATTGTATATTTAATTTGCTTGAGAGTTGACTGTACTACTATTCATTTCGTTGAATACCAAAGTGAAAAGCACATTTATTTAAGAATTTCTTCTGAACTTTCTCAATCAAATCGGTATTTACATTATAGTATGGGTCCCATATAACCGAACAATATTCAAGAACGAATCTTACGAAAGCACAATATAAAATCATTTTGGTTTCAATTGAAAAATCAGTATAAATTCAGCTTCAGGGCGGAGCTCCATACATGAGAACAATACTCCAAAGAAGGTCTGATCGGAGCTTCATAAAGCATCAAAAATTGCTGTAGTGTGTACAGTTTCCTGGTTTGGAACAGTGTTCCAAGCTTTTGAGAAGCAGCTTCTGTAATTCCAGCGTCATGATTGTGAAAGGAAATATTGGTGTCCATTTCAACCCCCAACAAACTTATCAAAGCAGAAAGCGGACCTGACATTATTATATCCGGTTCGGAGACATTCATCTTCTTAGAGACAACGATGTCTGGGTTTTTGTGGCATTGAATTGAACCTGGGTACTCTCACCCCAGTTTTCATTGAGATATGCAACCTCTTTCTGCCGGTGAAGATGTACCTCCGTAGCCGATGTCCTGGTATTCAAATAGAGTGACGAGACGAGTGTGTTGTCGTCAGATATATATTGGTTTTCTTCAATAAGTTTCCAATACTCTCCCAAAACTAATGAAAAATCATATTTCAATAGTCTTGGTAACATTAAAACCCGACTAATCGGTGTAGGTTTTTATTCCTCAACTTCTTAAATATTCAACTTGACGATTGCCTCAGAAACAGTTTCCTAATTGAAAAATTCTCCTTGAAAATTCAAGGGTTGACAGGGAGTCGCTATCCTTCAGCCAGACCTCGACTATCTCATTTAGGGGTGATTGAAGGACCCAAAATTTTCTCCATCTCTCACACTATAGGTTGAATTCAGCTTCTACATTAACCAGTTGTTATCTCCCTGCATACGACAATCCTCAGAAGTCTTCAGGGATCACAAGAGACCTCTCAAACGAATAAAATTCCAAGTTCCTAACGACTCACCCGGACTAGAGTTCATTTGACAGTCAATTGGTGAAACTCGACCAATATGTGTGTAACCAAGTCTGGAGGAGCGAATTCCATTCAGTCAGCTGAACAGTGCACCGTTTGAAATAATTCATTATCAAACTGACATCCAACTTGGCTGTGAGTCGGCTGTAACTGGTTGGGCTAGGTGCGGTGCAACCAATACTATCACATATTAATAGAGACAAAGTACGTTGCACCGCCAACTGTCTATTAGGAAATTTCTTCGTGAGTTGATTTCATTCGCTGGTTCGAAGACTTCTATACAGGGTGTTCCTGAAATGAACCGTAAAAATGTCGATATTCCAAAGATAAATATTCGGATTGTTGTGGCTGGAAGTTTTCACAAATATATTCCTCCTTTTCTAAAAATATTCAGTATATCGTATTATCAACTGCCTCATTTCTGTGTCATGCTAGCTGTATTTTCTGAATCCATAATTCAGTATCCGAATGCTAAAACTATTTTCACGTCATTCAGTATCATCTTCAATAATAATAATAACGTTTATTGTGCAAAAACAAGTTTTATGCACAAAGGGAAGAGGGTTAGCCAGAGGCTATCTTCCACCCGTCCCATAATTGAGAGAAAAAAAAATAAGTATACAGTAAGACTATAAGTAACAGTTACAATAGACACAAAAATAATATAAAAAAAACTATTATGGAGATAATATAAAAGATTACAATCATTTTTGAACATCTAAGAAATGAATTTTTAAAGTTTTTTTGAATTGATATATAGACAAATGAATATACGGTAATAAATTATTTAGATACTTCGGTCCAAAGTGAGAAAAACATCCCTCAAATTTGGTGGTAACATGATATGGAATGGTAAATGTATCTTTTCTTGAATTGATTGAATGATTATCAGATTGCTTACTAATTAATCTGAACAAGTAATTAGGAGTCTNTCATTGCTCATTACTTCTACACGTCTCATCACTGTATTAGCAGAAAGTTGCATAGATTTTATAGCTGAAACCATCTCGTCTTTATTTCTAAAGTTGGCAAATAACGAATCAGCAGCTTCTAAAAACGCCTGTTTTATCATTTCCCCGTCTTCATAGGGTTTTTTTTGTGCAATTATCTGGGACACATGGTACGATGCTTCAGTTGCAGCCTTATTTTTGTCAACTGTTCTTAAAAATATTGATTGTTGTCCAATTAACTGCTTTTTTAACTGTTTCAGTTTCTCCTTTCTGGCGGCAGAATGTAGTGGAAATGATTTTTCAAAATTAGAATGTACAGTTTTATGATGTCTCTCAATATATCCTTTTTTAGCAACGGAGACCGAAGTATTACATAACAAACAAACATTTTTATCTTTAACTTCTGTAAAAAAGTATTGTTCTTCCCATTCCGAATGGAAGTGGTATGTCTTCACCTTCTTACAACTGTTTGCCATAATATTATTTTTGTTGTTCTCTACTAACCCAACCGCTGGACGTTGGTTACGCGTTCAGTTTTTAACTAAGCGCAATGTCGCCGCGCCTTGCGTATTTATCCCGTTCAAAGCAATCCAGATCGTTCTCGAACACTAACGCGCTGGACCGGCTGGTCGGTTCTAGCCGATTCTAGCTTGATGGCGTCAGCGGCAGATCGCTCACCGCAACGTTGCCGCTGTTTATGTTCAATATTATGACAATTAGATTTTTTTGTGGAATTTTCGGAAGCTTCTCTGATTTTTGCAGTTTGTATTTTTTAAATTAAAATCGTTGTGAGAGCTACCAGAATTGCCTCGCGATCGACAGGTTGGCGACCACTGATCTAGATCATTCTTTTGGGTACATCAACGCCCATCAACGCCAAGTCCAACATGACAGTATGTAACGTAACGCAAGACTAATTTATTCAACTGTAGATGTCTTCAAATATTGTGTAATTTTTCTTCTCATTCAACAGGAAGGTATCATAATTTTCCTTGATATTCATTAGACATTTCAAGATTTCACAAGTTGTTTCTTCAAAATGTCCAAGTCAATACACTGTAGCAGTTGCACATACTATATCTATACATTTTCCGATATTCTAGAGTCGAAAGTATCGCGATCTAACGAGGTCTTACCTATTTACGTGCGATTATTAGCGCTGGCCAGTCGGTACGCACAGAAATAATAATTCATCACCCACATCCTTGTCACTACAATACATATTTCATGAAATGTAATTATAAATACATTTTCGCGGAATATTCTTTATGTAATTTATATAATGATCCATTTTATGAGGTACTATCCAAAGTGAACTTAGAGGTATGTGGGAAAGGGTATTCAAGACACTCCTGTAATAAGAGAAAATTGAAGGCTCACATACCAATTCCATGTTTCACCAACATCTCCTTTGAAAAGATGATTAAACTTGGGTGTTATTTCCAATTTCTCGAGTTTTTCCAATCAGTAACAGAGCAAAAAACACATTCGCCGATTCGTGAAAATTCATAAACATTTCAGTTGACTGGTGAATTTTTAATTATCTTCGAACATGAAAGAATTCCAGCTCCCGTTTTTTCTCTCGAAAGGTTCAACTTTCCAGACGCTCTATTGATTGAAAAAGTAAATCACTACATTTTGAAACAAGTAACTCGACTGGTAATTAGAGAACTAACAAAATATTGATGCGAGAAATACTTTCGATGAGCAAAAAATATCTCCAGTATTTTCTTCCGGGAAAAACTTCGAGTTTACTTCAGACACTAGGTTGGTGAATGATGAAAATATCATATTGTTTCGAGTATGTTACTTGATGAGGAAAGACATTTGCGAAATCTGGAATTCATATGTCAATTCTGGTAATTTACTATACCTACGGCTCTTCTAGTAATATAAAATTTGTCAACAATAGATTAGAAAGAGGACAAATTAATTTGCAGGTAGTGGTTCCACTAGTTAATTACCGGAAAATCAATTAGGATAATCATCATTTAACAAACGAAGTCCACATCGGACCAAAAAACTTTAGGTATATAAACCCCTTGTCTTTAGATTCAGTATCAATTTGCTTCTCCTGAAGATGCTAACCTAGTTGGCGAAACGCGCGTCGAGTGCAAAAATATCAGTTTAGTGTTGGGTAATTGATCTCTAGAAAAAGTTTTCAACTTTTACACCAAAGGATCCAATCTCATTGTTTAAGCCGATTTTTGTGAAAATCTTATTGTTTTTGGGTACTTTCATCAATATGGCTTTCTGGAGACCTTTAGAAACAAATGATAACATTAGGTGTGAGGAATATGTGTCAATCGACAAAGATCCGGAATTACATCTTCAAGTTCAGTGAGTAAATTTAAATGTTCATGAATGCTTGAAGAAGGAAAACTGTCATACTCCACAGAATATTGTGATTAAAATATGCGAGTTGAAGACAGTTCTTCGAGTCATTAAAATGGGGGATGTCATTGACCATGCAATGAAACGAAAACGAAGGAATAAAAAATTCGCAAACGTTAATGGTGCTACAAAAGATGTGATTTGGCGAACAATTTATGGTATATACCAAAAAAATGAAGTACCAACCTTGAAAATGATTTGGTATAAATTACTCGACTATCCCGATTACAATTACAAATCTTTAGAAATTCTACGAGGTGTCTTATTGTCTTGTGGTTTCAAATATAAAAAATTGAACAATGGTCATAATGGAATCGAGGCGAATGAAGAGCTACCGAGAATTCAGCAGACATATAATCTACCTCGACGAAACTTGGTTTAACACCCATGATGTTGTCTTATATGGCTGGGTAGACGAAACCAAGTATTGTGCTTTCAACACACCTTCTTCAAGGGGAAAACGTGTTATAATTTTGCATGCCGGGAATGAAAGTGGTTTCGTACCTTACGCTTTGCTTCTGTCGGCCAAAAATATAAAAGATTCGTCTGCTGATTACCACGAAGATATGACTGCGACTTTATTCAAAACCTGGTTCACTGAGCAGCTTCTCCCAAATATTCCTCCAAACTCGGTTATTGTTATAGATACCGCTTCGTTTCATTCTCGGTTATTGACTAAAATACCAAACAATAACACAAAAAAAGCAGATATTGTTGATTTCTACGAAATCATGACATGGAAATACCCGAAAAGATTCCAACGAAAAAGGTATTACTGGCGACCATAAAACAATGTAATTTCAAAAAAGAGTATATTATTGATTCAATGTATGAAACACGTGGTCATATTCTCATACATTTGCCTCCATACTATTGTGTGTTCAATCCAATTGAAATGGTTTGGGCCACAATAAAAGAAAGCTTGCGGAAATGTAATCAGTCACCGAATTTGAATGCTGTGGTGCTTGACAATATAAGGCGAGTGGTGAATGAACTAGGTAATAGTGATGTGTGGAAGAACTGTGTGGCTCACGTTATAAAAGAAGAGAACAAATATCATGCGCAAAGTTCCACCTCATTCGAATATAGCGAAGAAGAATTTTGTTGGCCTCTATTATTTTGTAAATATATGTTTGACGAGAATTCGGTGTGATGCTTTGTTTTTTCATTGTATTTTAGAATTTCCGACTCGGAAATCAACTACCTTGAATTTCGAAGTTGTTCATAATCACCCATGGTGGAAAAATTCAGTTGAGATAACTTTTTCATGGGGTGATCAATTGCTATGATTGTAAGAATAAGTAACTGAAAAACTACCACCGAAAAATAATATGCCGACGCCTATGTCAAGGCGGGAATTCCTTCTCTGTGCTGTTCCAATTGGTATTGGAAATACTATACCAACACATAACATAACAAAACAAATCTTTTGATTCAATGTGGGTTTTGGGAACTGGATTATAGGTTCAGGAGAGGACTATTGTTTAGATCAAGTTGTTCGTTGAGGATAATAGAATTATGATTTTTCTTTGGCCTGTTTATCTCCATAGATTCCAACAGATCCATCATTTTCCCTTTTTCGCATGTGTGAAGAATCTTTAAATCATATTTATCTATTTTATGTTTCCAATTTTGAAGATGTTCGTACAATAATGATTTTTCATCCGAAATGACATGTTCATGGTACCTTCTATCGAAATTTCAACCAGTTTGGCCTGTATATATGGACATTCACCACATTCTAGTCGATATATACCAGATCTCTTCCCTTTGTCTAATTTAGGATAGGCATTAAGTGGAAGTGAATCTCAAATGAGATTCATTCATTGATCAAACAAATTGTGAAGCTGAGGAAATGTGTTGGTGAAGTTAGTTGAAATTTAGTGATTATCAAATTTGTTGTTATGTCAGTGGGGATAACAGTGTTCCATGTAAGTGATATTTCAACTCTTTCATCTACAATATCGTGCAGCAATCAATTCAATTTTTCAACAAATGTTTGGAATTCAAACTGACCAAAGAAAAGTGTTTTTGTATAATTCAGTTCCGAGAGGACTTCTTTCAGTTTGTGTTTGGAAGTTGCTTTATTGCATGATCTACACATCTTTCTATAGGATTACTTTTCTGATATTGATTGCTATGAAATAGTATTTTACGTTATAATTCTTGAAGGTGACCCATCATTCACTCATCGGCAGGCGGTACATCGAACATTACGATATCTTCTAGCAATCTATTTCCACCAACTTTAGTGAATGAAAAATATGAAATATACTCCTAATTATTTACCATTCTTCAGGTATTTTGACCATACATAATACTTTGATGCTATGCCTTGTCGAATCATTTTCGTGTACGGCTCTACAACTTCCTAAAGAAACGTTCCCTACAAGTGGCCGTCGATGGATATCTCTCGAATACTTTTATCATCAACGCTGGCGTTCCTCAGGGATCCATATATTACCTCCAATCCAATATATTGCAATATATGGCAGAAAAGAGCCATCCGCCTGACTGACAACTCGAACATAACTTGCAATTTTGATAGTCTGGAACATCGAAAAAAGGTTGGAGATTTGTTTCTCTTCTATAGATACTTCCACTACTCAAGAATTCTTCCATTCGAAGAACTGCTTGTATGCGGAATAAACTTCCTGAGCACGTTTTCCCAAATTAATTCAATCTCCAGCGATCCAAATCCAACATGAAACGCTACTTTCGCACAGGCACCGCTCTCAGAGGATTTCCCTGTAGTGCTTGTGTTCTGTCCTTGAAAAAAAATCATCAGGTCTTTCAACTCCTGAAATATATGTTTTCGCCTACTTTAGTGAATGAAAAATATCAGAACATTATAGAATAGACATTCATTTATAATTTTTCATGTATTCGAATTTGTAAAATCATTTCAAACTGCCAAATGAAATTTGTATTCAATGTTTCCATGAAATATTATAAAGACAGAATGAAATAAAAAATACGATACATGTTCGTTAGGTATTGTCACAGTACTTGTTTGTATCCCATTCTGGTTGGAGGTTCTTTCATCAAAACTTTCAACTACACTCGCCTGGCGGACCGTTGCGATGGGATGGGATTCCTTCAATCAACGCACAATCGTTTTGGCTCGACAACAGTAATTTCGACCTTTCGATTGTCCGGTTGCAAACATGTTTTGCTGCGATTTATTAATAATACACCTATCAAGCAATTTGCATTCGTTGAATACCTACAATTGACCGACCAATTACAAATCGCATAGATGGTAAAACTGTAATTATCTCTTCTGGGCACATATTTGACTTATGTACGTGCTTCAGATCGTTACTTACATTAATGAATTCGAACACTTCTTTAGCAATTATTTTTATATACACCTGACATGACAGGTTATGTTCAGAGTATTTCGAATTGGACCACTCAAATATGATTGCTCAATCATTTGTTTTTATGGTTCAAAAGTTATTTTTCTGAAGACAGATTCAGTTTGGCTCAATTTGTGTTGACTCGTACCGTTCCCAATTCTTCTATAAAAAACACACTCCAATTAGTCGGTGATTTGTATTTTGCCTAAAACAAATAGAAGGGCCTACATACCACAGCGCAAAATCAATATACAGGATATATCATGCAATGAAAATTACTTATATCAGAAATCAAACTGTGTACTGTAACTAAGTGTTACTTGCTTATACAACTTGTTGAACCACTTTACTTTTGTTTATATGTATTATAAATAATTGAAACAAAGTTTATAGAACCAACAACCATAGAAGGCTATAGTTCAATGTACCTTCTTGGATGATTCTGTAAACAGATGTGGAAATGAGACATTGGGTCATAGAGTGTATAGGAAATCAACACATACAGACACGTGCCTGAATGAAAACCCGAACCATCAACCACAACAACGTGAAATCAAAACTTTGGTTGAGGAAGCACGACCCGAGATTCTTCCTGAGGAACTGAGTCATCTCAAAAATGCCTTCAGATGAAATATGTAGAGCGAAGTAGAATTTGAGCGAGCCATAAGACCCAGGAGAGAAAACACCAAAGTGAGTAGGCTATATTGAAAATATTACAGACCGGTTTGGGAGAATTTTAGAGGAACACGACATGAAACCAATTTTAGGCCTACGAAGACTATCAGAGAAATTTCATCTAAGAACCCCAGATAGCCCTGAGCAACACCCCTAGCAGCTGTGGATCGGTACCTCTATTGGAACCACAAACGCGCTCACAAAGAAGGAACTCACATTATCCCATTCGAAGATACACAAATACTATTCAACACAAAATTTTTATCCAAGAATATAGAGTGGAGCAATAGAAACTAAAAAAAAGGGATAATTTCAATAGAAAGGTAGAGGCAATGAACATTACTGAAATCTGGCTACCTGTCCTTAATCGTACACAATCAAGATCATTTAATCCATTCTAGAGAAACAAACCCACGTCTACCTATTATGATATAAGATTGGAGCCTTATTCCAGCATTGTTATTTCTGCGTTATATCCGAACAAGAGGAACTACAACTTAAGCCCTTCGACTGTTACCTCATCGCCTGTGTTTATGTCTACCGCAGTAGTAGACAAAACCTCTGGCATAAAAACCTGTACACCATGACCAAAAAACACGAAAAGTAGCTTTGGTTGATTATTGTCCAGGAAAATTCTCTCGAATGGGATTCAATAAGCTTTCTTCGGGAAAACCTATATTACGCAAACCAGTAAAAATCACTGTCATGTCCTTTCACGAATCTACTGATTCGAAAACTTAGTATTCTATCAATATTTTTTTCGAAGGTGTAATCCAATAATTAGTAGATATGATGTGTATCTCTGCACATTAGTTCCACTCCAATACATTAGATTTTGCATGAACCCTTACTTGTAAAAAAATGTTCTCGTTGGATACCCCAAAACTAATCAATCGCTCAAAATAATTGAAAATTTCAACTGTGGTGCTTCAAAAAAGTGTATAAAATTATGACAGGTGACGAATCATGGATATATGCCTATGATCCGGAAACAAATCAGCAATCGACCGTGTGGGTATTCCAAGACGAGCTGAATCCAACAATAGTTGTTCGTGGAAGAAGAACAGCAAATCAAATGGTCGCCTGTTTCTTAGGCCAAATAGGTCATGTGGTCACTGTTTCGCTTGAGCAACGTATAACGGCCAATTTTGAGTGGTACACGACCATTTGTTTGCCGGAAGTTTTTGAAGAAATTCGTAAAATTAACCACCAAGGCGAATTATTCTCCATCATGACAATGCGAGCTCTCACATATCTCGTCAGACAGGTGAATTTTTGAGCTGTCAAAACATTGAATTGATGATTCATCCTCCGTACAGTTCTGATTTGGAACCTGATGAATTGTTCCTGTTGCCGGATATCAAAACTAAACTGCATGGTCAACGATTTACGAGCGCTGAAAAACCAGTTGAATCGTTCAAAAACCATGTTTTGGAGGTGCCTCAAGAAGAATGGAAAAATGGTTTTGACAAATAATTTGAACAGATGCAAAAATGTATTGATCATCATTGCAAATAGTTCGAAAAACAATAAATCCATTTTCATTAAAAAATGTTTACTTTATTTGCCATTTCCAAAATAAAAATAGTACCCCGTACCGAGGGAGTAACCAGTCTTATATGCTATGTTAATATTTTGTTCATTTAGTAATCTTTTTGTTCTAGCTGATGCTTTTCCAGTAGGTATATGTGACGGGTCAGTCCATTTATGATTTCAAGAGAAATATCTGAAGTGAAGTTCTTTAACCCTAGAGATCTAGCGTGTTTTGAGTGTACGTAATTACTTTTTTAAATAATCCTGAAAATGTTAAAATAAAATGTCGGACTGATAATATATTCATTACTTCAACTCAAATTGAAATATATTCTAGATGAAAACACAAAAAAGTGGTAAAAAATAATAATATTTTTCAACATTGAGTACACGATGTGGATCTGTGTTTCGCACATATAGGACGTTTGCACTGGAAACGGAGGAAATAGGAGGTGGTCATTCTCATTTTTTTCGATGGACAAAGGCTGCATATGGTTCGGGGTGCTTTATGAGGTATAATTTCACTCGATAAAGCCTTAGGATTCAAAATATCACTCAGAAATTTTGGAGTGAGCGAGATAAATTTTCGTAATTTGTTCGGTGCTTCAACCATGGTCACGTGAGTTGCATGCTAAGATTATACAGAAATTTTTGTCTTGAAATGGATGTCAGTTTTTCAAACTGTATACTTGGTACTGAGTAGTGGAGTATTTTTCAACTGTACAGAATATTTGAATACTTCCACTCGGTACTCCGCTACCGCAATATTTCACAATAATACCTCTAAATCCATCATTTGAATCCTCCCAGATTCTTTAACGCAACTTTTTCTTTCACGAATCAGCATCTCAACTAGCAATTTCGTATTTTATAATAGTTGCGGAAACGTTGTGGAGAAACAAATTATAAAACCACATTTCTCCCAGAAATGTTTTCAATGTGTTCATAAAAATGCTATAATTAGAAAATCGGCACCGTTTTATAAAACATTATAGTTATTATCAATATTTTGTAAGGCCTTTTATAAACAGTACAAAACAGTTTTATAAACATTTTGGCAGTTACTATAAAATTTGTCTGACACTCTTAAAAAGTAGTTTTGTAAAGACTTCCCTTACTGTACTTTTGCAACATATTTAGGCGATACCTATAAAATAATCAGAAGACAGTTTTATTAGAGTTTTTTAGTAGTTCCAAATAGGCGTTATAAAATATGATGGAGCCGAAAATGNTAAACGTTTCTATGACAAATTTATAAAACACTTTCCTTGCCTACAACTGTATTGTGTTCACCGATCATCTAATATAGTCAATTAGCATTTTGGAAGTAATTATAAAATACTAATAAAATAAAACTGTTGCAACAGCATGGAATTATAAAACAACTTTGCTGGTTGGGATGTAGGTATGAATTTTAACATACTTCTTTCCTTTCTAGTAAAAATATCACAAATTGCGCGTCATAGAAAATCAACAACTCAGTCTTTGCGAGTGTTGAATAACTGCTCTCGTAACGTTCTCCGCTAGCCCATTGTTTTCCATCCGGCAAAGAATTGTAAACATTGTGTCTGCATTCGAATGTGAATAAACAAGGCACTTAACACTGACCTATTAATTTAAATTTAGCAGTAAAATAATTCAATTATCGAATAACTGCAGTGGATGCTGTCATTCTGGCCTTGGATGAAATCATGATGTTGACGAATTGCTCCACTGTACAATACATTATGAAAATCAAAGATAAAACCCTAATGCTTATAATGGTATATTAGTCAATAATACGGATGGAAGTTAAATTCTAAAAAATTTTTCTAGTTCAGATCCCGTCTTTTGTAGCGAAAAATGGGTACTCCTCGATTTTGTTCGCTTTTCCGCGGAAAACAGTGCCATGCAAAGTGAATATCGCGTTGAACTAACCCAAACAACCTAAAAAAATCGGTAAATTACTTCTACTAAGTATTCATTTTCGTCACCATGCAGGACATGTTCAGGGTATTCCATTCTTCGCTGGGAAAAATATCACTCGAATTTATCACCACAATTAGTTTCATCTTCGCGAACGAAATGAGAACGCAAAATGAGGTTCTATATTCATCTCTAAATACGAATCTATAAACGCAGTAACTAACCTAACTTAACCATCAACCTAACTTAATAACATTAACCTAAACTGATACAACTTTAGGAATTACATAGGTTTTTATAGAAGGGACAAGGACGTTTTAGAAATGAATGCCAAGTTTTTTCGTAGAAATTACCGACTAGGTAGTCAGATTTCAAGGCCATCAAGTTTCGATGCTCCACTGTCTTCTATTCTGGTATCAAAACAGTGTGAAGGTCAGAAGAACCAGCTTTGGCGAAAGGTTTTTTGTTTTTGTTTGAAAGCGACCGGATTCCACTGTTATATAACAATAGAACAAGAGTTTGTGTTTTGTTGACCAATGGGAATTAAGAGTTCACGTCCATTTTTTGTACAGTGCCGAAATCCGTCGAATTTTTCTCTCCGTGACATAAATTACTGGAAGTCGATTTGGACCGGAATTTTGTAAGGATTTTAAAAATTTAAAGATATGAAACTACAATATGAACAAAGGTAATTTACTAACATGATCAAGTTACTTCGTATTCAAAAAACATTAATCGAAGTGAGATTACCACTTGAAATCTCATATCAAAGTGTGCTTTTTTTGATACGTCATGATGGAATTTTCATCAAGTATCGGTCAGGAATTTCACTAACAACAATGATAGAATTCGTGGTGACTCCTTTTTGGAATCGGGAGATAAATTTGATTTTGGTAATCATCGACAAATTTTTGCACTATACAATTCTGCTAAGATTTTTTACCACGTTTGGAAAAATCGATTAGTTTAAATTATTGAGAGAAATAAAATTATACTGACAAACAATTTGACTTCATTAACAACAGTAGCACAAAATCGATGATTGAGGATTTGTTTGAGAAACAACAGAGACCTTGAACAACATAGATTTCTTCAAAGAAACAACAGAGCAGGGGCCTTGAAGAACTGTGACAACTGTTCAGCAGTCTTTTGGACTTTATGTGTATGGAATTTGTAGATACGCCTTTGATGTTCTGAAACACTGAAATAGTTCATAAAAAACAGGCCCGTATACTCTTTTTGATTCATATACTGCTAATATAACTGATTTTGAAGGTCATCTCATATCATATCCTCATGATTCAGCACTAGGCAGACACAAAAATGGAACAATGTTAACAGAGATAAAGAAGAAAGCTTGTTTATGAGGTCCGGATATTGAATAACGAGACAGATTACGAAGAAGGGTTTTATTATAAAAATTATTCTAAATTCGATTGCTCCTCTTCAATATGATCCCCTCCCCTCGCCACACACCTCTCCATACGTTTTTTCCATTGATGAAAGCCTCTATCGACTCAAATCGGGTCTCTTTCAAAGCAGATTTCATCTTCGGAAACAAAAAAAGTCGCATGGTGCCAAATCTGGCGAATACGATGCATGTTCGAGCACTGCAGTGCATTTATTGGCCAAATTCCGCTTCACAGATATCGCGTTATGTGCAGGTGCGTTTTCCTGGTTCAAAAATTGTTTTTCCACAACTAGGGTCGTTTCTTACGAGCTGGTTCTGGCAGTGTTACCAAAACTGACAAATAGTATGTCTGGTTGACAGTCTGACCCTCTGGAACCCATTCAATCATTACGATACCTTTAATGTCTAAAGAAACGATCAACCTTGCTTCGAATTTCGATTTGGACTTCCTTGCTTTTTTGAATTTAGGCGATTCGGGCGTCTTCCAATGCATCGATTGCCGCTTTGTTTCAACATCATGTTGGAAAATCCACGTTTCGTCGCAAATAACACTGTTTTTCATCAGTCCGGGATCTTCTAACCTTTCAAGAAAATCTGAGCAGATCTGTTGACTCAAGAGCTTTTGGTCTGGCACCAATTTTGGACAGACTTTTGTCATGTGTGATTTCTCGTGTCGAATTTTTCTAACCGTTTCTTTATCGGCGTTTACAGTCTCGTCAATCATCCGATGCTCATTCGACGATCTGCACGCACAATTTGGGTTATTTTAGTCACTGTTTCCAGAGTTGAAATAGTGACATGGCGACACCACAGGCCTTTCGCAACAATTTATAGCACTGTCAGAGTTTTCTTCAATTCAACGAGAAATTTGAGATTGATACGTTGCTCCTGTTTTCCGTTACACAGCACCACCATGCATGTTCGTTTCAAACCTGCTACGGCACAATTACTATAGGTTTGTTCTGGATCTTCGAAATCAGATCCTAGGACGTCAGGATCATGCGCAGTTGATATAGAAGGTTCTGGTTTATTGAGAATAAGTTCGGATTGATGAATCCTCTGTTCTGGTTTCAACTGCGAAATCATCCTGAACTATCTTGAACCGTTCCGAATCTTTCTTGTTCTCGAAGCTGAACTGTTGGGAACTGTTCCCGTTGCTAGGATGTTTTTTTATTTATTTGATTTCAATAATTGATGATTTTGAGTATTTTCCTGTCTACACCTCTTCATATATACACTAGGTGGCACAGTGGTCTCCTCAAAATGCGTTCTGTTTCAACCAAGTGTCTGAGACTATTTCGGACTGTTTGAGATTTTTTGCTTGTGCGCATCGTGTCTTGCGCAGTTTCTAAATAGAGCCTGATGTTATAACTAGAACAAACCTTATAATAGTGACGATTGGTACGTGTTGTTGGACGGTTGTTTTTATACAGTATCGCGGTAGAAATAGAACACAAAACAAGCCATTCTGCTATTTTTTGTGATCATGACAATGTCACTACCGTGATCGGAAAATGTCACTTGAATTGCAAATGGCCGTTCAATGTCAATTGGAGAAAAATAATTCTTATCAACGATTTCATAAGGCACCGCTTAACTTGCTCATTTCTTCATCAACGTTTTTTTAAGTAACGCCTTATCGGTTGATCAGCGTAAATTCTAGACTTTTCTAAAAAGACGGAAACTTTCAACTACTCACATCGATATACTGCGCAGTAAAATTGAACAATATTTCATAACTAAGATTTGTGTTTCATGATAAATTTCAGCGTAACAGATAAATTTTCCATAAACAGGAAACTATTATCAGGCACTGTGGCTATTTTTAGTATTAAAACAGGGTTCAGCTGCTTATACATTACCATTCATTTTCCTAGGAGAACCTCGATGAACTAAACAACGTGTAGCGATAACAAAAAAAACTGGCGACTTTGCTTTTTTCAAGGTTATGTTTGTTTATATCTCACGAGTAAATATTTATCGGAGCGAGGAAGTAAACCAATTACAATAAAAAGCAAATAAACGGAGTCCGTGCAGAAATTGAAAGCAGCAGAGCGAGGAGATAGTATATCTTCGGGTGATATTCATGCAAATTCTGTTGTTGCAGTTTTCCATGGGAAGCGAGCTCGTTCCAAAAGAGGAAAGTTGCCTATACATTTTGAGAAATATGATCTGCATCGCGATATTTCTTTGATGATTGAAAAATTTGGACAAGCGTCAATCACGAGGAGGGACAGTATTACATGGTTTTGAAGAATGCTCCACGCTTTAATCCAGAAAATACTAGTTCAATTCGTTTTCATTCTGGACAAAAAACTCGTTCATGAATAAAAATTCGCTGGTCTTTCATGTTACTTTTTCCTAGAAGTTTTAAAGAGAATCCATGTTCTATATATCTTCAGGAAGTTCACTACACATTTTGACACCGGCATATGTTATTGAGTCTTTAATTAGTGTGGATTTAGGGATGATTGATGATAAATTCATTGCCTTCCGCGCAGAGCGATTGTATTTTCTTATAAAGATTTATTCTTGTAAATGAGACATGTAGCTTGTAGACACGTAGGTCTCTTGTAACATTTTTTCAAAGCAAATTCACATCTTCAGAATGCCATATAATGGTAGTGTCGTCGGCAAATAAAGTGAAGGAACCTGATATATCTAAGAGGGAAAGATCAATTATATACAGAAGAAACTGATATGGACCTAAAACTGATCCTTGAAGTACACCCCAAGTAACTCGTAGTGATCCAGATATATGGTCAGGTTCAACCAGTTGTGGTTTCGTCCTGCCAAAAATGATTTCATCCACTTCAGGGACATGTCTCTCATACAACTAATTCTCCTGCATACATCTTGAGGACAATAAAGCCTATCTCACAGAAAAATCAGTTGCTTTTACTTTTCCATAGCTCAGAAGATTCTTGTCTCAGATACGGTATATTTTTTGGGGTTGGTGTTTACGGATGTTTTCATAGCTCAGATGAGGTTGATTCCAATAATCGCAGAAATAAAAAAGAGTAACTCGTGCAGAAGCACATTCACGGAACTAGGTTTAAAACATCTATTTGAATTATGTTTTTCCGTTAATCAGCTGTCACCCCCATAAAAACGACAACTCTCAGAAGTTGGGAAACTTGTGAGAGCTAAGGACTAACGAGGTCTTACCTTTAAATGTGTGATCCTAACACGGGTGTTTCAAATCTTTCAGAAATGTGTTCACATACATGTGACAACAAAAATGGATTGAAACAAGTGAAAGATAGTCACTTCAGACACATGTGACAAACAAAAATATTATGTAGCATTTTGGTCAGATTCCTAATGCATATCACAAGTACATACATGAAGTGAATTGTGCTTTCACATTTTTGTAGCCGGAAGATATAGGGAGCAACATTATTTCAGTCATAACTCACTTAGTTTTGAGGCATAGGACTTCTTCGTAGAAAACAATTAGTTGTTTTTTGGTTATTTTACGTTGAAACATTCAATTTTGGGTTTAGACGAATGAGAACCATCCTTCAACAAGCTACTTTATTCGTAATTAGTCTATAAATACCATTACTCAATTTTTTCATTTAGTTATAAGCTATATTTCACTAAGAATGATTTTTTTTATTTTTTCCCGAAGAACAGTCGGGATGAAAAATAAAAAATTGACTATTCAACTCGCGAATAGTATATTAACTTTATTCAGCTTCAGAAAAAATACTTTGGAATCGTACGATGTGAAGAAAACGGAATTAAATTAAGCTAAATTAAAGGTAAATTCATATGATTTCTCCTGATACATTCTGAATGTATTCATATACAATACGATACAATGTATACATCTTTATACAATAATAATCTTGCTTCTTCCAAAGTGAGGTAGAATTCACCTGGGCGTATGTCGTCTGTTTTGTGCTTTTTCTACGGCATTTGAAGAAGTATTCAACTTCTGTAATAACATTATTATATGCATATAATAACAGTGGTAGAGAATAAAAAATGAAAACGTTAACAAGAAATACAAAGAATAATATAAATTAAGAAGTCTTCAAATCTTTTTTTTTTAATATTATGAATGTCACCGTTTTTTTTGTATGTGTTACTTGAGAGTCGGTTTCAATTTACGTAATTTTTTCATTTTTTTCAGGTGTGTTAGAAGAAGGTTGTATAATTTGGGTCCGAAATAAATAAGTCAGAGAGTATTTACTTTCAGAAAAAGTTGGTCAGAATTAGTCAGTTCATTTGCATTCACCCCAAGTAATGCACGCTAAAACTTCAAATTAGGGGGTAAGAAAAAGAAAAATCCAAAGTTTGGTACAATTTCTAACTCCAATGACTGGACTGTATCTCCAGATACATATACGATCGAAATATAACAAAACCTGAACAAATTCTGTGCCTTTCGAATAAAGTTTTTCAAATTTTATCGCATCCCCTCCCTGTACATAGGCACACTCCATTCGATGGATGCATGTAAATTCGAGAAAATCGATGACAAAAGGGCATACGAGAGGGAAGGCAGCCAACCCTACGCAATGCAGTCGCTGTTAAACCGGGACCGGACCGAATATGTAGGCACAGCCAAACCCTTGATGGCCCTTCCAAGGTCAATAAAGGGCATTATAAATTCAATAACACCGACGCCGTTAGTACAAAATTGATGTGACTACTGTCTGATGCCAGGCCGATCAAAGTATCGATTTCATGCACAGCGAGTTTTCAGTTCTAGGTGAATTGACCTTGAAATTAATAAATTTTGAGTTATTAGCTCAGTTGTATCAACTTTTTGGAATTGTGTTCGTGAATGTGGAAGTTGGACCAAACTAACACGTCCAGTGTAACCAGATCACGTTCACGCTTTGCAATAGAGTTTGTGACATAAAGACAGTAGATACTTAATTTGATAGGTACATATTAGATACATAGTTATTCCTTCTATTTTCAGTCATTCAAGAGTTGTTGAAGAAAAGTAACTGAGTCATCCTTAGATTCTAACTCTGAAACAGTACAAATGTTACAGACCGGATTGGGATAATCTTAGAAATACATGTCGAGAAACCAGTATATAGGCCAATAAAAACCATCAGATGAAGTTTAACATCAGCTAAGGACTCCAGAAAACCATTAGCAACAGGCGGAGTATGCTGGATTCCTGCGGGTCGGTATATATTGGAACCACGAAAAGAATTATAGGTACCCGTCTTTCGTAGAAGTGGACGAAACGTCAGGCATAAAAAACTGCAGGCCATGGCCAAAAACCCGGGAAATGGCCTTCATCTAGTAGAACAGTAGTTCGATAGTCAAAACAGAAGATCTACTGCAATAAGAGTAATCTGGCAACACTGAACACGGCGCTTCTCTCGTCCAATTTCTTTCACATCCATAGTGGATTGATTGGCAATATTTCAGAGTCTAATTGCATTGCGGCTATCTTTCTTGAGGTATTGTGAATAACAGTGTGAGGGATATTACTTACTTTGCTTCTGTTATTGTTATTCTATTCATGTGCGATGAATCGTGCGATTATACTCCCAATTGTTTTTCCTTCATTTTTTATTGTTTCAGTAGTTATTCTGCTATTCCCGACGGAGTCAAATCAAGCAAATCAATAATTATGAAGATTTTAATCAAGTTTTTCGAATGTTTCCAAAGTTATTCTCTATTCCCAATCATTCCCAAGCAGATATTATCGAGTTGTAGAACCTAAATCACAAAATTATGTTACCCAGAAGTGTTCATACGATTTTAATGATTTCAAATTTTGAATAATGTTTATGATAACCTGTCAGAACCAAATGTGTATATTTTATCGAGAAAAGAATCATCTACTGTTGACTCCTGAGTTAGTACTTATCATTACGAACAACGAATTAAAATCTTTCGCACTTGTCCGGCCCAGATTTCTGCCGTAGTGCGGTTACTCAGTATGACCTTACCGTTACAGAATAGAAAGAGCTTCTTTCCACCACAGATTACTATTAACAGAAAACAGGGTAGTTTGATCATAGTCAAATGATTTTCAGTAATATTGATATTAACTATTTGAAAACTGAAAATGTTTTTTCAGATAATAGATTTCATGGGAGTGACTAGAATATTCAATGGATTTTTCAACTTTATCAAATTCGGCTAACCTAAAAGTTTATCCTGAATTAATGATAATTTTAAGCTTTTGGAGCTTAGCATATTTCCTAGATCACTTATGTTATGTTGTCTATCTTTTTTGGATTGAAAATATCTCTGAGTGCAGCTCTGGATATAAAAAATATATTCAATATTAGCTCCTATCCTTCTTGTGAAACGATAAACCTTCACATAATTTCTTGCAGTGAAATTGCATATTGCCGAGGATAACTCTTTAACATTGAAGGAGAATGCAATCCCCAAATGGCTATTAAAAGGCTTTCGGTGTTGTGTGGTCCCATAGAGCTCCGCTGAAACCAGCTGAGAACTGGTGGTATTTGAAAATAACTTGGACACTTGAGATAGTTTGCAGAACGAATCCAGGAGCGTACTTGTTTTGTTCTTGACCGATTCCGATCTTTACCTTGTTGAAGAGAAGTAATTTTTTGTTCACAAACAATATCGTGAAACTACAACAAGAATTATATATTCAACACCAACAAACACTACAACAAACATTCTCTTCTTGTATCTTGAAATTATGAACAGCTAGGTATAATAATATCAAAATTTATTTTGTAAATGCTCATCTACACTGTGAAAACATCTAGATTTTTTTCAAGGAAGAAACACAAGTACTACAGGAAAATCCTTACGGCGCTCTCAGAGCGGTGCCTGTGCGAAAGTAGTGATTCACATTGGTTTTGAATTGCTAGAGATCAAATCAATTTGGAAAAACGTTCACAGAAAGTTTATTCCACTCAAACGCAGTTATTCAGATGGAAGAGTTCTTGAACATTGAAGTTTCAGGTATAACGAGTTGAACCTCAAAACGAAGAGCAGCCAGTGTCCGTCGAGTATTTCTAATATATGCCGCTTTTGGTAGTATCAAATGTGCCAAGTCACTTAAATACTTTCCGTGGAAGTATCTATAGAAGAGAGACAAATCTCCAACCTTTCTTCGATGTTCCATGCATAAGAACAATACTCCAAAGAAGGTCTGATCTGAGCTCTATAAAGCATCAAAAGTTGCTGAGGTGTGGACAATTTACCGGTTCGGAACAGTGTTCCATGCTTTTGAGAAGTACCCTTTGCAATTCCAGCGACATGATTGTGCCAAGACATATTTAGTGTTCATTTTAACCTCCAACAAACTTATCGAAGCAGAAAGCGGAATTGTCTGACCTGGCATTATTATTTCCGGTTTTTGATATCACTTTTGTGTGGAGTGATTCTGTCTTTGAGGATTCTACACGTCTGTCCTATGTAGATTTGGGCAGTGATCAAATACTGGAAAATTTGCAATGATTCGCGTATTTTGTATCGCAGAAATGGCTTTACTTTCCCCATGAAATAATGCCATAGAAAATTCTACTATGAATCCGTTACAGATCCGTTTCATTTGTCTCAGAAGAAATATATGGGACGATATATTTTTACATAGATTCTCGTTATGACTGAACCAATTAAACTAGTCGTCTAGTTGGATTCCCAGAAGATTCACAGAACTTCCAGTTCGTATATTATCATGACTGCAGACGATTATGGGTTGAGTTGTTATTCTATTCAGTTTACACTTATTGTTATTGTACCGTATGATACCTAGTCTCTATGTGATAACGTGACTGACTCCAACGCTCTCCTGCTTCTGGATGAACGAGAAATATCTGCAACAATTGATCTTTGTGAGGGATCTTGTGTCGTGGTATTAGCTAGAGAAATAGTTATTTTTTGGCAGAACTTTGTGACACTATTCAGTGTAAGACGGTTTAGAGGAGTAACTATTCCGAATGTTCATTCTACATATTGATTATCTTAGTAGTAGGGGAGCCCACGATGCAAAATGGGGATTTACTCGAGCGTCAGAGACATATTAGGTTGCAAAGCTTAGATGATAAAAAGAAAATGATGTTACAAAAATAATATATGCTTTCTCATCGGTGGGGGAGGCGGCTATAGATTTTCAAATATGTAAAAAATACTGTTGCATGGACATACTCGAGCGCATCAGATATTGATATCATCAATGTCCTACGTATTTTTAATAATGTTCGTATGACGTTTAATAATGTTTAATAGTGTTGTAATCGTTTGCATAATGCGGGTGGTTGTACGTAAGGGTTGAAAGTGAAAAGAAAAAAAATTCAATCTGCGCGTCAGATTTTCTAAGAGGGTGTTATGTGCAACAAAAAAAACTCTCATTCAATAATCTGACGATTTCTATCTGACGCAAACTCGCGGCCATCATTATAATGAAAAAAAAAATCGCCATTTTGAAATACTCAAGTGCGTCAGATAAAGATATATATATGGTTCATCTTTATGTTCCATACGTGCTGTCTCATAATCTGATTTCAATACAGCGTTTCAAATGAGTCCACAAACCAATTTCCTTTCATTGAAACCCGTCAATTTCAAGATTACGCAGACATTCTATTCATGGTAAAGCTACGAAAATCCCGATCACGAAATCATATTTCGATATTAGATATACATGCAATTTCGTATTTCAATTGCAGCAACATAAATATGAACTTTGACGGTGTTGAATGGAAATTCAATCGCGGAATTTCCCGTTCTCAGAAAATGCCGTCGCGTCATTCCAGACAGGTGAATATAGTCTGTCGTTCCTGAAACTGAAGGACCCTCTATCTCCTCCTCGACGGCAAAGTTGTCCTGATCCTGATGTCGGAAAATTCTTCCTGTCGATGTGTCAACCAGTGCTACGTTTCATTCTGTTTGAAGACAACTTAACCTCGTGTTTCGTCTGTGCGAATTCACTGCATTACCGATACTCTATGAAATGAAAAATGAAAAGTATCTCCATTTCATTTCCATTTTTCTCGATATATGTATGGCCTGTTCATCTAGAGAGCTGTCACTGTTTGGGAATGATTGATATCCACTATGTAATTCTTGTGGTTTGTGATTTGATTTTGCTTGTGCTCGTGATTTTTTCTTTTCGAAAATTCAGGAAAGGATTCTGAAATGAGTTGGAAATCATCGAAAGTTCAGTAAATCATATGGTGAGTGTTATTTTGTCAACTAATGTTTTGGGCAGCGAAAGTTAGTTTCACTGAGATTTCTCAAAAACCAAGTCACCTGTATTGACACTGAAGAGGACGTAATACACCAAAACTAATACAATGGCTTCTTCGGACGTGAACATAACTGTGAATTGTCTGATGCAGTTGAACTCCATCAGAAACTTTACAGTTTTGTTACGATTTCCATTTCAGATCTTAGATTCAGGGTTCTACAAAACTCCAAATCCAAAGTTGACGAACGACAAAATTTGAAGTTTAGGTCTACAATCAGTTCACAAAAAAATAACATACAGGGTAGGGCACCCCATACCATACGGTCTCTGTAAACCAAACCCTTGATTCTTTCAGGAATTCCTTCATTTCATTATATGTATATTGATTAAGGCTTCAAAAGGAAAATATTTTGAAGTCTCTTGGGTGAATCTAAAAAGTGTGACATTTCGAAGTTGTGATTTTTGAAATGGAAAACCCTGTATTTCGTTACACTTTTTGATAGGTCGAAAATGAAAAATATGATTTCATATAAGGTTTTATGTACCTAACCATACCCGATCTCGAATTATTGTTTTTTTTNCTCGCTGAAAGGATTAATTTGGCTAGGCAGTGGATTTTATTTTTTCACCAAAAACTTACACATAAAATTAGTTCCATCCCAAGCAATTGTTGACCAGTGTACCTCAAAAAGAGAAAAAGGTTGTTGCATTTTTTGTACCAAAATGAATGCCTTGATAAGAACTATTGTCTTGAGTTAGTTTTGCAATTGTGGCATTTCTGGGTGGAATTGAAATTGTATGTATGTTTAGTTTATCAATTGGGTACCTTCAAAGTGTTCAGAGAGGCAGCGTAGCGAAGTCTTGATATTGTTGGGATGTGGGGATAGGATGCGGAGTCAAAGTGAGGTGTGTACTTTATTTAATGCAAAATATCCGGAAAATCACATTTCCCAGGCTACTGTGAGTGAGATCTTACACAAATTCGGTATTAATGCAGGACGCTGAATTGGACGACCTGGCACAATTGAATGCCCGCCAAGATCCCCAGACTTAAGGCCATTAGATAATTTTCATTGGGGATATATGAAAGACAAGGTTCATCAAAACACGCCGGCTATTATTGAAGATCTAAAAAGCAGAATTAGAGTGGAATCACATAACATACCGGCTGAGGCCATTCGGAATTCCGTAGATGGGTTTTACCATCGCCTAGGAGCCTACCAAGTGGAGGGTGGAGGCCAATTTCAGCATCTGTTACGTTAATTCACCCGTAGATAGCACTAAGTTAGGTATTTGTAACTTTTCAAAGGAGTTTTTTCTCATTTCGTTGTAACCACAAAAAAAAAA
Organism: Leptinotarsa decemlineata; assembly: GCF_000500325.1. Taxonomy (NCBI): domain Eukaryota; kingdom Metazoa; phylum Arthropoda; class Insecta; order Coleoptera; family Chrysomelidae; genus Leptinotarsa; species Leptinotarsa decemlineata. The sequence continues at coordinate 91,793 of NW_019289982.1, read as the reverse complement.
AGGGTATGATCGTCAGAATCCACTTTAAACAAGCTTTTCAATGAGCCCATACACGACATAGGTTTGCATTTGAAAAAAAAAAGTTGAGGAGGGTTGCAGCTAAGGGGTTGAAAAGAAAATGTCACTTCATTGCCAAAAAATGCGTACAACGTAAAATCAAAGGACGTGTTTCAGCGTTTTTTTCCTAAAATACTGGTTGAAAAGATATTAATTTTATTCAGGACTTTTACGCACCCCTGTATAATGGCGAATGTAATGAATCATTGTTATTTTATTGTATAAGTTTGAAAATGTCCGTATAGGTCGAAACTGCAGTAACGTTAGTCAGGAATAAAAGTGTTTAAAAAACATAGAAAGTTTCATTTCCCTTTTCATTATAATTTCCTACCACGTAGTAACGGCTACATCCATTAATCTATTGAAAAAAAACAATTGTTTTTTTTAAGAAAAAGTCGATCCTGTTACCCAACCAACCTTTTTTCAGAAACATTATTGTATCACTAAACTAGTTAACTGATTATACAGAATGTTCAAAAATTATTGTCACTTTTTTATAATTTCGGACAGAGATAACTTTGTTATTTCAAATAGATCACGCAGATATATGTTCTGCTTTAGCCATACCTCCAACTGATAAATTCAACAAATGTGTATAAAATCCATACATTTCACTTCACATGAAATGATGAAGAACTGTTCTGTTGACTTTGGAACTGACCGGATTATTAATTCCATCAGCCGTGCTTGGCATTCCAAAGATTTCAGTTATCTAATGAAATATTTTCATTTGCAGAATTGCTGGAGGTGCAAACGGAATTTTCACCCGCAGACTGGACTTCAGCTCATTCAACGCTCTGCCCAGGAATAAACTGAATTCCTATCAAATAAAGGTGAGTCTATGGAGCTTTCAGTATCAGACATTTCCATGAAGTTGTATAATTGAAATGTATATACTTTGAAATTATTGCATGGTGAACGAATCGTAGTGCAACCATTTCTTAATTGAGTATATTGAGAATTTATGATCTATATTTTGAAATTTCTCTTGAAAACAAAGGGAATCTCTCATGAATTTGCATTGAATGCAAATCTGTATGTAGCTTATTTTGAAGGTTTCGAAAAAATAAACATTTTTGTACCAACTATGTACTGTATGATCAACCGTTTCCAGATAAAAATGATTCCAAATAATCCAAAAACAAATAATCAATTTTGTTGTCGCGTTGTTGAAATTTTATAATCACATGAAATTTTGTTATTACTCCGATTTCAGTTTTTAGTACCGCTGATTCAGACTTTTGTTGACACTGACTTCGAGAAGGCATCAATGAATTTTGTGATTTTATTCCTTCCGATACTGTTTGCTGAATGATGGAAAAATTGAAATGGATTTATTTCATGTACAAGCTGAGCAAAACTATCATGAGGCCTACACATTGTTTGAAGTTGTTTTTTCCAGTTACGCGGAAAGTATTCAGGTTAGGCTAGGTTAGGTCCAAAGTGTGTCAGCTTCCAGCTTCCCAGCTTCCTAACGAAGCCGATTAGTTTGTTTGGTGAGTGGCATTTCAGATCAGATAGTGAGAGTACAGTTCTGCCCAACTCCAAAAACCTGATTTGGTCCCCAGCGGAGCAGGCACAAAGTATATGCTCTGGTGTAGTCGGATAGTCAAAGTGCAAGATTCCTATCTTGATAGTGGAGAACAAACTTCTCACATGAGAGTTTCGGGCTACACCTGAAAATGCCTTAGATTCGACCGTGGTTTCGCCTCTGGTTTTGGTGAATCATCACTTGTGGTTTCGCCTCTGGTTTTGGTGAATCATCACTTGATCGGAAACGTTTGCTAACCTGTTCATGAGTGGGTTTGTTTCTCCACCTGAGATAGATTCTGCGTACGCCGCTCAAGAATTTGGTGCAAGGCGATTCCGTAAGGTACCCCGCTCTTGAGGAGACGACTTAGTCGTTTCCTGGCTGCACCACCAAACCTTTTTTTAGGTTCAGTTATCGAATCAGGAGTTGGAGAGTTGAGAAGCTCTCGCTCGTGATCTAAATTTACAGGAAGGTCAGTTGGAGTTGTAAGCCTGACATCCATCTCCTCTGTAGACTCAGGGTCAAAAAGAATTTTTAGGTTTACTCTGTTCATGAAAGTCCCACGGGTAGCTAGGAGAAGAAAGTCAATCACGGCAGAACCCCGCATTGCCGTGATAAGGCGATGCTACGATGAGAGGGTACCTGGTATCTCGAAGGTTCCGTAGAGACAGCTGATAGGCTCAGTGTCATCCATCCTTTCGCCACGAATATACACATCTTAAAATTAGGCCATCGGCCATCACCACAAGTGATTCTGTCATTCCCGTATTCAGCGGGGCTACCTGAAAGCAGGCATTCGATGGCTGGTTTGTTCAACCCCCACATCCCAAGCCAACGCACTTGCCAAAAACAGCATGCACAGTGGCAGTGAAAGATGAACAAACACAGCCAACTTGCCACGCGGAAAGTGTGCATATATTTATTACAACTCTCAGAATAAAAAACGCCCACGATTTGATTACTCATCGTTAAAACCAGGCAATTTTGAAACAGTAGGTATAGACTTTATCTCTTTGAAATTCGTCTTGTACAAAAATGAGATGAAGATGCTCCAGTTTTGTGGAACCATCGAATATTCGATTGCCACACAACCCAACTACTTCTACCCCGTATGTTATACCAATAAAGTATATAAAATTATTTCATTGCTAGACATAGATACTGTAAATACTGTAGATACTGAGGTGGTCACAATTCTCGATAGATTTAAGAAGCTCACACACAAATCCTGAGAAATTCAAGGCATGGATTAGAACTATGGGCCTTTTTTCGACGGAAACCTCATTGGATATTCATACATGCAACTTCATTCTTGTATGTTCTCCTGAGATAAGACCTAGATGAGAAATTTCGTGGTCGTTGAATTGGGCGTAGAGGGAATATTGAATAGTCACCACGGTTCCCCGACCTCGCTTTCTTTGTTTTTTAATTTTGTTGTCATGAGAAGAAGCGGCCATTTCAACAAACCAGCAAACTTGTGAGAACTACGACAACGAATCACAGATGTGTGCGGTATTATAACATAAAAAATTGTAACAATCGTAAACACGGAAATTTCCATAGACTACATCATTGTCAAGAGCTTGCTGGTAGTCATTATGGAAATCTTATGAAATGAAATATGACTGGCATTTATTATTGATCCTCTTCATTGATCGGAATAGAGTGGCCATGAAGACCTCTAGTTTGTACAGAAATATTTCTTTCATCAAGGACTTTGAAATGAGCTACATCTCGATATGAGATTCCTTTTGAGTTTTTGGGCTATATCCCCTTGGTGTCATTACTGCAAAGTAGAATTAGTTGTGACTGGCTGAAGAAATAGATTTGTTTGTAAATATCTAATTGCTATCTCCACTAACTTCGGAGATATCAGCTCGTATTGGGACTATTCAGACCCACAGTATATGTTCCACCATATTCACAAAAACAACACTGGTAACCACGAATATCAAAGTCATATTTCCCAAACTAAGGGCAAGAACCTCCATAATACGAAAATTGATGTATTCTTTGAAATACACATATACAGGATATGTATATTCATTTCATTAAAGCATTTTTGAAAAACAGTATTTCGTTACAAAACAGCGTTTGGCCCAAATTCGAAATCAAATCATCTATTCGTGATTCTATTTTATACAAACCTCATTTTTATTCAAAAGTGCACATATTTATTTGGCTGCGGTTCAAAGCAAAAATTTCGTCAAAGATAAACAACCTGCCCGTTTGTCATCCAGAATAGAACGAAATTTATTAACTCACCTAACAGAATTCGTCCGAGAGGAATAAATTTTGAAATTGCAAATACAGCCAGGATTGAGGACAACAACTGTCATGAAGCAGCGTGCATCATAAATTTCCAGTGTATTTCGTCAGGAGAATTTGTGGGATTGCAGGGCGATTTTTTCTCGTAGTGAAAATATTTTTTTGAAAGATTTCTGTTAGATAGATTGCTCTGGTGAATGTCATGTTGATCAGGATATTAACAAATTCTTACCCACTTGAAGAGTCCCTCTTCCTTTCTAATCGTTTAAGCGTCGATTTTAGACCATATTATTTTGCAGTTTACAGGCTCGAGAAGGTTTCTGATTCAGCTCGACCAGTTAGACTTTTGTTTCAGCGCTTATTCAAAGTTTTATTCTGATTCAGTGAAATTGGACAAAAAAATCCAATAATTTTTTCAGTTTGATGACTGCGACGTCTTCATCCAACAATATTTGTTAGAATTGCGTGAAAACATGTAGTTGTTAATTTTTCATGTTATATCATGGATGAAGGATTTCTTATAAGTTTCATCAAACAACTTTTTCTATGTTGTAGAAATTGCAATGAAAGTTGTTGACTGGTTAGGTTAGGTTAGGTTACATGTAGATCTAGTTCCAATGGGAAAACTGTTGTATAATTGTTACAATCGTCATACATTCATGATAAATGAATCATTTTGAATAGTTTTTCATACATTATTCACGTTGAATAACATGATTATATTGTTTCGTCGATAGTCGCAGTAATAGTAAATCTCTTCGAACCGGATATAATAATATCAGACAATTCCGCTTTCTGCTTCGATATGTCTTTTGGTAGTTGAAATGGAAACCAATATGTCTTGACACAATCATGTTGCTGGAATGGCAAAGGCTGTTTCTCAAAAGCTTCGAATACTGTTCCGAACCAGAGAACTGTACAAACCTCAGCAACTTTTGATGATTTATAAAGCTCAGATCAGACCTTCTTTGGATAATTGTTCTCGTGTATGGAGCTCTGTCCCCAAACATACCGTGAAGTTGCTGGATTCCACCCAGAAAAGAGCCATCCGCCTGATCGGAGACGTGAACATAGTAGATGAACAAGGCGTGTACGAGCCCACTTCAAGGTTGCGCGTCGCTGTTAAGGGTTTCAAAGAAAGACTTTAGTGAGTGGAAGAGAGAAACGTATGACGTTATCGATGCAGACAAGGATGCGATGCGAACAAAATGTCCTTTTCAACTTTCAAATGATGCATGTGAAATATCACAGGGGTTGAAGCTCCTACGTTGGGATTCAGAAAGGTTGAGTGGAAGAAAGAAATGTATGACGTTATCGATGTAGACAAGTATGCGATGCGAACAAAATGCCCTTTTCAACTTTCAAATGATGCGTGTGAAATATCACAGGGGTTGAAGCTCCTACGTTGGGATTCAGAAAGGTTAGTCAAGCGGTACACTGAGACTATTAGAAAGAACTCACAAATCTTAGCAACCGTACAATGAAACTGGAAAAACTTACTTGAAAATCCGTCTTAGTGAAAGTGAAAACCTCTGGAAAGATCTCTCTGATCACGATTTGCGTGATAAAATAACAAAAAAATAAATTTCCAAACATCTCAGTATATCCAATGCAATAAATGACTCCTTCTGTGATGTAACAGGTGCTATTGTATTGCAAGTAACGCAGTTGGTTCAGATGGTGTCTGACCTTTCATATATGGATCATATTTTGAACCCAGTGTATTTCCATTCATGTAGAAACGTTCCGAATGTTCCATTGGCGAAGTTATTGGTCCAAAGGACTTCTATAATATTCGAAATATCACCATTTTATGTGTTACATCAAAAACTTTCAAAAAAGTTACGAGCATTCAGATTCAGTACCTGGGAGCAAATAATATACTACATTTATCTCAATCTGAATTCAGATCCAGATACAGGTGAATAACGTCGCTGTTGAAAATAGTCAACGATATATACAGAACTATCAACCATATTGAACTAGGTATCCCAGTCCTTATTGATTACTCTAAGAAGTGTGCTATTTGCTGCTAATAACCCGATTGAATTACTTTAGATTCTCCTACGATTCTACGAAACTTCCCCAATCTCATTCATCAAGTAAAATTCAACGGGTCGTACTGAACAATGAATTTTCAGATTCTCACGGAATATCTGCTGGAGCACCTCAGGGATCAATTGCTGAACCTGTTCCATCTGACATTCACACATTTCAATTTTCTGCCTGATACTGGCCTTCATTCACAGCTACGCTGATGATACCCATATCTACAAATAATTTCCAGAGACGTTATGACAGTTTCGTGTTAACAGATAATCAAGATTTCAGCTTCCTCCTCAGAAACCTAAAGAGATATGTCTCACTGTCAATCTTTCGAAACCTGTTGTGATGCTTTTCAATCGAGCAGCTATGAGAAAAAGATGTGAAAATAATCTGATCATCCAGTTCTATGGATACAATATTTCCCTATCAGAACGTACGTCAATTTTCAAAATGTTTTTTACTGTCAGCTTTCTCATCAGATGTGGTACTCTAACCTCAAATCTCTTTACTCGAACAGACCAATTCTAAATCAACAGTCTGAAGAAATGATATGTGATGCATCTGTCCACTCCACTTCAGCATGTCTTTATAATGAAATAAAATTTATAATCGATCTTCATAATTTGAGCTATATATTTAAACAACAACCTTCCACAGTAGTTTACGAAATATCGCTTCAACGTGTTTTTTTATTACATCACCAGGCTCAACAATGTACTGCTCCACCAAATGAAATTACTTTTATCTCCTTCATTCAGAAAGAAACTGAAAGCTGACTCACTGAAAAAGAAGTTGCCTGAATAACTTTTGTCAGCTCACCATTTCTGTTTCCAATTCCAAAAACTGCATTATTCAGCCTTCTTCTATTATTTTTGTATGGTTTCATTTCGATATATGATGGGGTGACTTTAGTTATGGCTAGATATGATTTAGAATTTTGCCATTGTTTAGGTTGTTTTTTGTACACTTTTTTTTGTATCAGTCTTGGAAATAAAAACAGTTATTTTCTGGGTTTTTTGGCCGTGGTCTGCAGGGTTTTATACCTGATGTTTCGTCTACGACTGCGGTAGACATTATGAAAAGTTATGTGGTAACGGTCGCAGTGCCCGAGTTCCTCAATCTTGAGTCCGACTCTGGACTGATTGGACTATTCTCTTGCATACATACCGCGGAATAAGAACACCTCGTTTGAAAAAGCCGTTCCGAGTCCAAGCTAGGTCACGGCCAAACGAAATGGATGCTTTTTGCAGTGCAAGCTGCAAGTTAAACTGCCGCCGAAAGAATAAAGAGTTTTACTGCTCGGTCGGATGGTAAGTCACGAATTTGATCGTTGTTTTTGATTGGCAAAAACCGTGCCCAAATCGGGAAGCGTACCGGGAGCGGTAAAGTACTCATTTTTGGGTTTATCGCTAATTAGACGTGACTTTTAGTGTTTTGCTTTTTTGAGGAACTTTACGAGTGTTGGGAGTTTTAATAGATGTGGCTTTTGGGGAAATTATAAGAGGTGCGTCGCTTATAAGTCAAGTCTGATTCGTCTGGACTATGCTCATAATTTTCATCATTTCATTTATTTCATTAATAATATTTTCCTAATCATTCATTTCAACACTGGGAAAAAACGAAACATGTCGAAAATTAGTGAACGAGTGAAAAACCTACTGAAAGAAACGTTATGGACGATACCAACACTTAAAAGAGATTTTAAAAGCTCATCGAGAAAAAAGTTAATAAACATACCAGTTTTTTAGTAGATATGAAATAAAAATTTTCATATCTGCATTCATGATGGACGATGACCTAGAAGGACAACTCCTCGGGAGGATGTTCAATGGGTCACATGGGGCCTGAGTGCTGTGGCTTTACACTCATCTACCTTACCCTCACCTAACCTACAGATATAGACAAAGAACTGCCCATAAATTCCAACGAAAAATCGAATGAAAAAATATGAAATTGATAAAGACACTGCTCACAAAATTACCACCATGGTGAAGATGGTAGATTCTGTAGTGACAGTTATCACTTTTGTTGTTATCACTTAGAAATTTCAGAACAAATGCCTAACACTGTTTTTGAAAAGACTCGAATTTCGTTTGACAAGTCCTCTCATATCAAGAAACTAGCCACTAGAAAACTTAGTAACTTTACAATTTTCAGCATCCCATGGACGACAAAATTGGTATTATATTGGCAGAATTACTTTATCCATAATATCTTAAAACAAGTCCTGAACAATAACGAATTTGAACCTTTACATTCCCCTACAATTATCTATAAAGTAACCCTTGAGAATCGTGATGCTGGAGCAAGAAATGAATTGGTAAAATTTGAATGTACTCGAATTAGTTTCCTCGGATAGTTGTTAATTTCTATGTAGTTGTCGCCAAGTCAAGTGGTTCGTTTGTACAGGGTTCGTGACATTTAAATGTGTTTTGCCTCGTGATTGTGACTAATGATGGTTTTAATGTCTGATTGCTCCATTGTTTTTGTCGAGCACACTCCGTCTGGGTTATTCATTATTATTTTTTCAGAGGCAGCTCGCAATTGTGCTAAATTGAAGATGCAATGCTTTGCGTTTTATGCAATTACTGCAAGGGAACCTTGAAAATCCACGGGCTGTGTTATGAAGTGCCACAGTAGGAAGGGCATATGCAAATCTCGGTCAGGGAATGTCACGTTTTGATATTTCACAATCAAAATTCAAATAAAATTTTAATCACCATCAGTTTATTGAATGCTTCAATACAAACAACATAAAGTATTTTCTCACTGGCCTGAATTTTTCATAAACTTTTGAAGATGATATTTTTGTATGTATTGAAAGTTCAATGATGATAAAGTTTATTTTATTCATAATATACAATTTCAAGTAACCATTACTAATACATTACTGAGAAAAAAAATAAACAAGGCACCACTTGAAAATAATTGTCAAGTTAACAGGCAAGTGTAGTGTTTCAATTTTATTAATTTATAGTTACAGCAGTTTTCAATCTGTTTTTCGAATTTATTTTTATTTCTTATGCTTTCTATTCTAGCTGGTACCGAATCCCAAACTTTTGGGCTCATGTAGCTACAATGCCTTTGACCAACTTATTTTACTTCTTGGTACCAAGGCGGTATGTTCTTTGTTCCTAGTACATATGTGTGTTGAAGTTTGTTCAGTGATATTTTGCCCTCATGAATTTTGGAAATGATTTTCAAGTAAAATAACTGTTTGATATGAAAAACCCCGCTCTTCATGAACATACCTACTGGAATAAGTCCTTTTCCTACCATATATACAGTTTTCAATATGTTTTTATATTACGTTCAGACTGTTTAACTGTTTATCGTTCACACCGCCCCATGCTATAATTCCATAATTAGGTGGTGATTTTAATAATCCTTACTAAATTGTTTTCAACTGGCGGATTTCAAGAATTTCTTTCGATGATTTGAAACGTGATAGAAATCCATGTGATTTTCTGGTTGAATGTGACATATGTAGATCCCATTTCATATGTCGATCTAGAATTACTCCCAAGTATTTGATTGTAGTGGCCTCCGGCTTCCTCATTTATTTTTAAAAGACCCATGTTTGGAAGGTTATAAGTGTAGGAAGTGAATGACAAGTCAAAGCACCTGACGATTGTGTTGAAACCAACTTCGGCTTTTATTTTGAGTTGTTTGACTTATACAGCAGCAAAACTCAAAATTCCACCTGCTAATTCTAGTGTTAATAACCTAATGATGAATATGGTAAATAAAACAGGTCCTAGGACTGTTCCCTGCGGGACACCATACATAACTTTTGCTTGATTACTCAGTATACCATCGATATTTACCACTTGTTTTCTATCTGTTCTGTTTTCCGTTATTCAGCTGTCGCCCCCATACGAACGACAACTCTCAGAAGTTGAGAAACTTGTGCGAGCTGAGGACTAACAAGGTCTTACCTTTTAACGTGTGATTCCTAACAGAGAGATAGATACGATCCCAGGAGATCGTACATTCTGCCACGCATGCCAATATTCTCCAGTTTTTCTAGCAGCCTTTTGTGACAGACAGTGACAGAAGTTTTGAAAAATTTCCCAAAAGTTAATGAATTTGTCGCTAACCCATTAGTACTTTGTAGAATGGAAATAAATGAGATTACTATGAATGGAATAAACGTATCTAGTTGTATGAATGGCTTTTATAAACTGACACTATTTTTTCTCATTATGAGACCTGAAAAAGTGACTCGTATAATATTTTGATTGAAAAAATGAATATTACAAAGTTCGGATTGAAGCTCTCAACCTTGTCTAATTTTGAACAGGAAACAAAATGTTGAAGCAAACAGTATGGAATCGGACCTCAAAGAAATGGAGCAGGGTGTTTCCTAGGGCTCCGTTTCAGGTCCACTGTGGCTGTTGATAAATATCAATACTCTATGCAGTTCCATGAAATCAGTAAGATGTACCTTGTTAGTGGACGATATAGCTTAACTGAGTTCTGATGAAGATATTATCAGCTTACAACTAATGATGGAAGAAAGCAAAATGGCATGTTACTGGTTTGCCGCTAGTAAACTATGAAAACAGAACTGTGAATTGTGCCTTCTGGTCTCAACATTCATCGAAATTAATGTATGAAGTAGAAATGATTCATTTTTGATGATAGCTTGACCTGGTGCTGTGACCAGTAAGTTGGGTATTTTTTTCACTTTGAGAGAAATAGACAATATGGTCAGGTGGATTACCTTACTCACTTATTTCATACGATGTTCCAATATAGGGTCATCCAGGTGTTCTCATATCATAAAATTAGGCCATAGAAATAACACCCAGAGCATATTACATAAAGTATTATCGCCCTTTTTATCTTTTTTCAGAAGACAGTTCAACAATTTTATTTCGTTATCCTGGAAAGGGTTTTTGTTCATTATATGTAAGTTGTCACGGCTGAGTTCAATATATTACTTTCTCTGTTTCCGGGTTCAATAACGGTGTTCTGCAGGTTTCTGGTCCAAAGTTTCTTCTCCAAACTTTAAACCTTTCACAGTGTGAAGCAGTATGTGTTTTCCCTCATTCGTTTTGAACAGGATCATGATTTGGTGTTATATGTTGTTTGCCACTGTAGTCGAATGTTATGTACCCTCGATAGTTCATCCATTCATTTTATAATCGAGTTTCACCACTGAATTCAGTAACTGATGGATGAATTCCTTTGTTTTTACCAAAAACAAATTTTCCACGCAAAAAACATTTTCTATTCTTGTAGGCTAGTAGATGTGCTATGAGAGAGCTGGAACCGAAAGGCCGTTGTCCCATATGAACCTCCATAGGAAATAAGCAGATCCAACACGTCATTTTTTCCACTGGATTTCCCAAAGAGTCACTGAATTTGATTGAACACTCACTAACGTTGCCCAAAAGTCACTTGATATGCCTGAAAAGTTACTAAATTTGTCCAAATGGTCACTAGACCGTGAGTGAAAACCATATATATCTTATCGATTTGGAAGGCTATGCAATGCAATTCTCATGAAAGAAGGCTATTTTCTGGGTTTTCTGGACGTGGTTTGCATGTTTTTATGCTTAACGTTTCGTCTACTGCTGTGGTAGACATTCTCAAAGGCGATGTGGTAATGGTTGCAACACCCGAGCTAGTGCTCTGGTTCTTGTTCCTACATTAACTAGTTAATTAGTTAACTAGATATTTATCTACAGACCACGGTCAAAAAAACCGGTAAGTACCCTTCATTAAGTTATCTGTGAACATTCTTCGAACTTCTCATGATTTTGTCAATAGACTTTCCAAAAATATTTATTCATAAATGCGAAAGTCACTCATATAACACATTTATCTCTGTTTCTTCATACTGGTAAGTCGTAGGAAGCCTAAATTTGGTACATAGGTGCTTTTAGGTTCCAGGTGTATATTAAGAAAGGATTTACGAATATTCCAACTGGGGCGCCCCCGTGGGGTTGAAAGGGAACCGTTTACATATGGTAACTATATTTTTATCACTGTTTCTCCATACCGCTATATTTTTAGAGGCTGACATTTCGTATGTAGGTTCGTTTTATGTTGTAGATGTGCAATGAGAAATGATTTTGAACCATTCCAAGTTAGGCGCCCCCTCTGAGGGGAATCTGGTGACAAAAATGGCAAGTTATGGAGATTTACGTGGAAAAACGGACATTTCAGTCCTAGCTCTCTCATAGCATATCTACTTAGTTTTCAAGATCCTGTGGAATTTTAGAAAATATGAATAATTATTATCATTATTTGATTTCTAATTGAAGTTGATCGATATCATTACATCAGTTTCAACGCTGATCAAGTTTTAGTTCAACATGTCGATGGAGTGGAATACTAAAAAGGTGCAGATTAGCAATATTCCAGTGTGCTAATCGAATAACTGACAAAAAAACCATCATTGAATATAGTCACGCACAACAACTGTCTTGATCGAGAGCAGTTTGTTACGAGGGTCACGAGATTAAAAAGAAAATGACGCCGTTAATTTTTCACTCAATACGTTATTTGTTACTACATTATGAGCATCCTGTATACTTGCTTGTATTGAACCTTAATCACATGTTTTGATTGAGGCAGTCATGGGACATAACACCCATTTCAGATTGAATTTATGATGTTGAATAATAAAGTTTTTCATTACATATTGTTTGATCGAAGTAAACAACTCCAAGTGCAATAAAAACATTAATTGGGAGGATTTTATTTTTAGACGTATTTTCGAAAACAAAATAATAAATATTATGAGAATCATTCTAGTAAATGGATTATTGGATATACCAATTGTTTATATCTAGTTTAAATTTAGAATCTGTTTAAAATCAGTTTGTAATGATTCGAATACAAAACGATATTGGGAAAGGATATGTTTGCAAGTTAGTTTATATTGACGTTAGACGTCAATGTTATTTATAACTTCATCATCCCTTAACTTTCGAATGGTCAACTTTTTTAATCCATTTCAGTATTTTCCTACATTTTAATTATATATCTCTCTCAGTTTGTGCTAAGCGAATTGAAAAAATGGTGATAATGCTGTGAAATCACTTTGGAATTAAGTAAGGACAGGCAATCATTTTCCTTTCTCTCATTGATTTGCTATTTTAATTTGTTTTCTTGTATGCCTTCTTAAGTTTTGTATTCTTTAAAGGTCCAGTTTTATTTCACGTAAGTACAAGTTTGTTGAAGCCCTCTCCTTTGTAAGAATACTTAAATTCGAAAGTAAATGGAGTTTGCTTTTCCTATTTCATGATTTTAATATTACTATTTGCGTCCTTCGCAAATGTGCCAAAATGGTTGCTTAAGTTCATCAAGTTATAATAATTTTCATGAAATAATTCAGATTATTCAGTGACATCAACTCTTTTATGATGATCGTGTTTTCTTCAACGGGTATTTCATCAATTTTCTTCTGCAACACATTGCGAATTGGTGTGTAATTTATTCCTTATGTGTTTTTGAAAAACAGTTTGCAAACTTTCATTTTGTTATTTCTGTTATAAAAGGGAAATGTATGGTTATATTAACGTGGTTTCTCTGGATTTCTGCAATTACTTTAAGTTAGAGTAGTGAAATAGAACGAGTAAAATAAGCCCGTGGTTATGGTTACGAGCAAGGATGAAATCATAACCCTACTTATTCAAATGGAGAGAATTTTTGTGGTGTAAGAATACTGAGCTACAAATACGACCGAAAGCGGGAAACAAAACATTCTCTAAAGCGCAAGAACAATCACAACTGAAAATATTCCAACAATATGAAGTTGAATAAACCATGAATATTGTCATAACTTGAAATATGACCGAATTTTGAACGCTGAAATTGAAAAAAAACCTTTCATGATTCTGAAATATGGTCATAACTCGAAATGATACTGTTTTCAAGAATGATAATGAATTGAAATTTACTCACCCTAGACAACAATACTGGTGCAATTCAAAATGTGACAGTTGAGCTCACCAGAAAGTGTCAATTTTATGGCACAACTACACATGTGCTAGTGTTTCCCCACTTTTAGATACGCATATTACTTTCTTTAGCGATTAGTATATCTCACTAGTATTTCTAAAATGCCACAACTTAAAAATCGGTATATTTGAGTTGTGACTATGAAAAAATTGGTAAATATTTCTTTATCTGAACTGTATCAAGTTGTATTAACATCCAAACTGTATCAACTTGATATAGTTCAGATGATACTGTATCAACTTGATACAGTTATATGATCGATAAAGAAATATTTATCGATTTTTTTCATATTGATTTTTGAGTTGCGTCCCTTTAGAAATACTAGTGCGATATGATAATGACACTTTTCTTGCTCGAAATATACTAGATTTCATTTACGTTTTTGCATAAATCAAAAAAACCGAAAATTTCGACTTGTCACCATTCTTGCCGATACGCGAAATTATCCCAAATTGCGGGAGCATCTTACCTGTGAAATTTCTTGATTGTCGACGCATAATTTTACGTTTTTTTTCCGTGGTATTTACTACCAAAAACTAATACCACTGTTTCATCTGCTTTTACCCTTGAACAGTCATTTCTAGATATAGTAATATGAGTTCCATCATATCCACTTTCATTCAATCTTTCATTCTCTCGATGGCATAATCCATTTATGCCATCAAGCACTTTTGTAGAAACCTACAGCTTCAAAAGTAGTCCGACTCTGCCGCAATACCATCACTCCCCGAAGTGTTTCTTAACAGTTTTATAGGGGTAACATAGTAGCTAAAATACGTTAAAATGCTCGCTACTGATACCAATTTATTTTATAGAACGACGCCATTTTAAATGAAAGCGATCCGGGATACTGAAATTAGATGAGTTGAAAATATGAAATACCGCACATATAGTGATATTTACAGCTGAAAAATACATAAATATTATAACATTATATTATTTAGAATAAAGTGAGTTAAGTTTGTGACTAGAAAATTACTACCTCGACAGAGTTTAACTGCCAAAATGTTTATAAAACTGTTTTGTAGTGTTTGTAAAAGGCCTTACAAAATATTGATAATAACTATAATGTTTTATAAAACGGTGCCAATTTCCTATTTATAGCAGTTTTATAAACACATTGAAAACATTTCTGGAAGAAATGTAGTTTTATAATTTGTTTCTCCGAAACGTTTCCGCAACTATTATAAAATACGAAATTGCTAGTTGGGATTAGCTTTTTCAGAGTGAATGACATACTGAAAATTTATTCAATTGGAAACTATCGAAATGGACAAAAAACGCTGAATATTCATGATATTATTGCCCCGAATGCGTTCAAAACAAAAACGCCATTTCATTCTTTTGTATGTTCCCTCGTATCTTCTCTAGTTGAAATTAATATTCTAGTCCGGTTAGAAGATTCGATCGGCGATCCAGTTGCGGTAGCTAGCGATAACTGTTTTCGTGTCGATGTTCGGTGAGGTCGTAACTTGTCCAGTCTCGTTATGTCTATTTTCACTTCTTATAAGGCCAGACCGGCCGATCCCCGTCTTCTGTCTCTCCGAAGAAATTACAGCTGCCAGGAGATCTTACCGTTAAACGGCCCTTCCTTCTAATGTTTTTATCCGTTTTTTGCTTTCTTTCTGCTAATACCATAAGTAGTTTCAGCTAAGTGGAGGTCTTTCGAGATCTTTGGTGGACAAGACGTTTTACTCTGGTTTGCGGATGAGACTACTGTTTTGAACCACAATGAAAATATTAAAATCGCCATTTCTGTTTCAATAATCAACTTTTTTCAAAATGACTCTTGAACACATCGATTTTACTTACGCCAGACGTCAGAGATTAAAATGCCTAAATGAGGCATTTTGAATTATTAATGCATACTCTGTTTTGCCCTAATTGATTATGTTGTTTCAGAAGTTTCATATGTTTTCATGAGTCTTCTTTAAACTATATCATCTCAGTAAATACTCATTCAATTCAATGAGCGCCATTTGAATCAGTGCATTTTGCCAACGTAACACAAGTCGATGAATTCCGTCAGCAACAAAATTGAGTGCTCGAGTTGGCGAAACACGTGTTGCGTTTTTGTAAAACAATTTAGTGAAAATCTCACAATAAAGTGTTTTTGGAATACGACAGAGATTAAAATGCTCAAATGAGGCATTTTGAATTATTAATGCATACTCTGTTTTGACCTAATTTATTATGTTGTTTCAGAAGTTTCATATGTTTTCATGAGTCTTCTTCAAACTATATTATCTCAGTAAATACTCATTCAATTCAATAAGCGCCATTTGAATCAATGCATTTTTGCCAACGTAACACAAGTCGATGAATTCAGTCAGCAACAAAATTGGGTGCTCGAGATTCCATTAAGTCGGTGAAGGCCGTTTTTTGTAAAAATATACTTTCTGTGAAGTTTTATTTTCTAGAAAAAAATACGTCTAGGACGCTGCGATAATAAAAAAATATTTGCTCTATCCCCATGATCGAATGTGGAAAGGAAATCATCTGACAGTGGGTTAATGCCTTCTCGAAATATTGTTCAAGCCATCTCCAAAATAGTCTTTCTGGCAGAATCTTCCCTCTCTTCATGTTTGGAGGTTACTCGAGGCTAGTTCATAATATTTCCTCCAGTTCATTTTTCAATTTTGCTTGAGTCTACTTTTCAAATATCGTTCGGTTTGACCTGTGTACACCATATCACAAGTATAAATATTGATGTTTGGTTTCGGTATTACAAACCGCAATTTCAAAATTTTCTTTTATAATGCACTTTTTTGTTGACTTTTCGTGAAAAAATCCAAATTCATTGGCATTACTCGCCAAAACGATTGGATAAGTACAATCAGAGAATGGCATGACACAGAAGTTTTCTGACAACATACTTGGAAGTGAATGTTTATAATTTAATATATACTGTAGCCCCGAGGAATGCAATAATCAATAGCCAAAACTTTGGCAAATAAAATTGAGTAATGTTTTATCTCCAACATCCTATGGACATATCGAAGAATTTGTGGTAAAACTTGGGGTTTAGAGACCAAATAAATCCATTGAATTTATGTGATGATTGTCAGACCAATGATCAATTATGGTGCAATTGACTGGTGCCTAAAGGCTTTACAGAAAACGGTCCAAGCGAAGCTCTCTGGCCATCAGTGGTGCCATCAGTACTACACCGTCAGCTGCCATGGAGATCCTTCTAGATCTACCTTTTCTCCACATTTTTCTGGAGAGAGAGGCTAGACTTGTGCACATTATAGAGTACTGTTCCCGAGTACAGAGGACTGGATCCTTCGGGAGAAAAGCAGGTAGTTGTTGGTTCACAGATGGATCAAACACCTTCCGTTTCTGGTGCAGGTGTTTTCAGTCGCAGACCCAGGACAGATATATTAACCTGCCTAAGAACCTATGCGACTGTATTTCAAGCAGAAATTAACGCTGTTAAGTTGTTTGGGAGATATTGGAAAGAATCCAACCTCAAGCACAAGTCAATAAAAATATTCTCAGACAGTCTAGCGGCGTTGGAAGCTCTTGGCTCCTACCAAGCAACGTCTAAATAGGTATCAAATTGCCAAAAACTACTCTCCTCAATAGAAATACTTAACAGATTGTCTCTGGTCCGGATTCCTGGCCATACTCGCCTGGAAGGCAGTGAGGCTACTGACTCCCTTGGAGAGGAGGGTGCTGCAAGCAGCTTCATCGGACCAGAACCTGTCATTGGCATCGCTATAGACTTTGCGAAACAAAAATTGGATACCTGGATGGCAAGAAGATTTATGGACTTCTGGGCAGAATCTTCCTGGATTGGCTCACTCCAAGGCGTTTATTTACCCTTCGAAGCTTGATACCAAACAGTTGTTGTGTGAATAGGTGTGAGCCACAATAAACCCTCGCAGGTTGCGGTGGAGGGTCGAATAGACCCACTCACTTTGGACCCAACCTAACCTATCTCCAACATCTCGTGAAATTGAAAATCCAAACACATGTGGTCCTGAAAATCTTTTTGTGACAATTGGCATTTTCAGATTTTTTTAATTCCAGTGAGGCAGAAAATTGATGTGATAATTACCTTCTGATCCTGCTGTATGCACTGAAATCAGAATCACCAGTACGGTGTTAAAAATTTCTATAGTAGTTTTACAAAAAAAGCGTTGAAAGTTTCAACACTTAAGATTTTCCCAATAATAAAATAGCGTTTCGGTAATTTACAACACGATTAATTACAATTTCGTTTAGAAAAATTCAAGAACATATTTGAATGTTCAATTAACTCCTACTGGACTTTTGTATTTTAATATTACAATACAAACTTTTTTTTCAGTAAAGAAAATTTGCAGGTACATGATTTTCAATTTCACTGTGAATTCACTACCCAAATCAATTCAACTTTGTTACAGAAAATTACCCAAATCTTATTGCATATTGTATTGGCAACACATTGATTTTTAATTCCACTGATCATTTCTTTTGTAATACATTTGTAATTCTACAATTTATTCAACAGAGTAAGTTTCACCGAGCCACTTATGACTTTCAGTGATATCAATGCTTCCCTTATGTTCTAGTAAATTAAATTTTTTGAATTCAAAGTTACACAATCCTCCCTGTATATCAAAATTGAAAATAACCAGCTCTCTTTCCTGTATTCACCCTTGGATGAATCCTGCTCTCGGGGATTACAGTTGCCAAGGACCTACCCCATCCCCGGATTTGTTGCGCGTGGGACTCCCTCTGCGGATTGTGCGTGTTGCCCGGAATCGCATCCCCAACAAATATTGTACACTCGGTTGACGTAATTTGTAATCTCCGACCGTTGGGGTGAACACCTCTCTAGCTGGCGAGTGTACTAGTCCAGATAAAAATATTCATTAAAAGTCGTTGTATAGTGGCAGGATGGATTAGGGTATGTTTGAAATGAGTATAATGATAGATACTATTCATTTCGAAATCCAATGTACGAATATATACGAAATTATGGTGTATTCCCTCAAGCAGCGAAATAATGAATCGATTTCAAATGGCTTTTCCAAAGGCTTACATGAGTCGGTTGAAAAGTGTATTATTCATTTTGAAAATGGATTGTTTTTGTACGATTTGAAATACCAAACCTCAAAATACGTTTTTACAATTATTGTATGTATGCGGTGAGAAACAAAAATATGGGATATCTACTCGCATCAATGAATAATAGATTTTTCAAATTTGAAAGTCAGAATATTGTCTACTTTTAATTTCGATTGAAATATTCAATACTTCCTATGAAAATCACATTTCAATGTATCACATACCTTGCACAGCATCTCATTCTGAACCATCTGTGAAAAAAAAATATAACCATGACAAAAATTTCATCATAGTTACAATTAATTATATCCTGAGGGCTCGCCACTATGAAAAAATATATTTTCATTTATGTACTAGCTCCCTAAAGTCACTAATACAATCGAATTCAATTGAATTGAATTGAATTGAAGATTTTTATTTGTTACGACCACTTTCGATTCATTTAACCATTATCAAGTGAACTGATGAAGATTGATGACGCAGCAAACAGTTTACTAACGCAGATTGACGCAGTTTGCTGACGCAGCGAACATTTTACTAACGCAGAATGACGCAGTTTGCTGACGCAGCAAACAGTTTACTGACGTAGTTTGCTGACGCAGTAGAGAAAAATCTGTCTGTCTGTTTAAAATCTGTTTTTCCGTTAATCAGCTGCCGCCCCCATACGAACGACGAAGTTGAGACGAAGTTGAGAAACTTGTGCGAGCTAAGGACTGACGAGGTCTTACCTTTTAACGTGTGATTCCTCTTTCGGATCAGATATGTGTGGCTGCTATTATTAATAGGTGTTTATATATTATTTGGAAACTATTTCCGAATAGAGCTCGGCAGAGCCGAGAAAGTGGTCTGGTGGTTCGTCTGAAAATGACGGTGACCACTCTAGTGGAATACCGTATTCATTATGGTTTTATTTGCGCACAGTATAGCATTTTCAGTTATTCCAAGTCGAGTTTATCACTATATTACCTCAATTTTTCCACAGTGCGTATGTGATGCTTTGTGCTTGGATATTATCATTCAGGGAACTTGTGGGACAGTAGTTGAATTCTTAGAGAAACTTGGCATATGATTTTGAGGATATACAGTTTCATCCCCAAAGTATGCACCATATGGGAAACTTACTTAATAAGAAATTTTCGACATAAAGTTATTCTTGATAATAGTTTGTGTATCCCCTAAAACTAAACATGCACCAACAAAATATAGTACAACCCACGTAATATACGAGGAGCCTTCAAATATTTGATTCTGTGATAGAAGTATAAAGTACTCTTATTTTGAAAAATCTCGTGATATGCTTTCGGAAACGTTGTGCAGCATTGGAAAGTACATCTAGATTTGAAGTTATGGCCATACAAATGAAGTTTAATTTTTTCACCATTTTTTTTAAATAAAGACTACGAAAAAAATAGTTTCGCTAAAACGATAAATAGAGAGCATTCTATATACCACGGTACATTTTAAAAGCCTGTGATATTACAAATTACACAACTANGAACTCTATTGTCTCCAACCCTCTTTTTATTGTATATCAACGACTCATTGGATGAAACAAGAATCCAACATATTGCTTTGCTGACGATGACACACGTCATTCCATTTGGATTCTAGGACATCGGCGGCGGATGCACATCTTCACCGGCAGCAGGAGGTTGCATATATCAATGAGGATCTAGAAGTAAATTCGAATTAGGGTGAAAATAACCAGGTTCAATAAATGTCATGTCGGAAATTCCACTTTCTGCTTCGATGAGTTTGTTGGAGATTAAAATAGACACCAATATGTCTTGGCACAATCATGTCACTAGAATTGCAAAAGCCGCTTCTCAAAAGCTTGGAACACTGTTCCGAACCAGAAAATTGTACACACTTCAGCAACTTTTGATGCCTCATAAAGCGCAGATCAGACCTTCTTTCGAGTATCGTTCTCATGTATGGAGCTCCGCAACTAAGCGTACCCTGAAGCTGCCAGCCAGAAAAGAACCACCAACCTGATTAGAGACGCAAACATCTCTTGCAAGCTTGATAGTCTCGAACATCGAAGAAATGTTGGAGGTTTGTCTTCTTTCATATATATTTTCACGTAAAGTGTTCAAAAGACCTGGCACATTTGATTCCAGCAAGAGCAACAGACTGTGGCTGCTCATCGTTTTGAGCTTCATCTCAGTACAGCTCGAAATTCACTCTTTGAGAATTCTTTCGTCTGGAGAACTGCGTTTATTGGAATGAACTTCCTGAGAACAATTTGATCTCCAGCGATCCAATGTTAATCTTTACTTTCGCACTGACACCACTCCCAGAGCGCCTGAAGGATTTTTCTGTGGTGCTTGTGTTTTGTTCTTGAAAAAAAAGGGGTCCTGCTTTTCTTAAGCAGCTCTTCAGTTTTCTTCTCGGACGGCTTCTTTATAATGTTTTTAGCGTTATATGTTTTCGCGAATAGTTTATTAGTATTCTTCATGTTTTTTGTAGACCCTCTTCACAATCTGGTTTGGTACCAACGACTCTGGTACTTCAGAGCTGGTACACTCATTAGTTTTCTCATTGGCTGCGATACATGAGTGTCTTGCTACCAGTTTCCGCAGATCTTTACGACAATCCCAAACCAGTTTTGATGCCACTTTTGGGTTCTTCAGTGCTTCAAGTGTAGCCTGACTGTTTGTGAAAATATTGCTCAGCTCATTCTGTTGAAGCCTCAGAATTATGTTTATTGCGCATTGCAAGATCGTTTACTAGCCTGGAAGGATGATGTGTACTTCTGGGTTGTTTTTTTCGTTAGTTGGAGTTTATAATGGTCGGCCTGATAAAGAAGATCTGCAAAATCAAACTAGAGAATCTTAATGAACTTCCTTGAGCTACCTATACAACAGCATTTCTGCATCGCTACGATTGTATGGCTTTCAAGAACGACAATTTTGATAATATATTCTGATAGTATCAGGTTCCTTGTGTATAAAAACGTACGATGTCATCCTTATAGAGCTCATTCACAAAATTGTTTTATTATTTTTTCAAATATCCAAAATACATTGTGGAAAACCCTGTATAGGTTGCAATGAAGTAAATCTAATGAAACAACTCGTAGCCAATTTCTTCTGCAGCGACTCTGGACTGGAAAGATATAAAGTTTCAACGTGCAGAGAATATCCTCCAGAATCGACACATAGTCGAGGAACACGTCCAAATTAGACCACATCTTGAAAGTACCGGAACAATCTCGAATAATCTCTTTCATTACTAGACGGATTGTGGTTGAACTCTATTGCCATTTCCATTTCGAGAATGGGGACGATTTGAGGAAATGGATTCATCTCCATAATTGTATGTTTGAAAGAGCTGATCATTACTTCGATAGCTCAAACGATACTAGATCATTGGCTGAAAGACAAGTAGATGATGGAACAGATGAAATTATAGAAGATATTATGAATTATGACATAGGAATGAATGGAACTGAAAGCATTATATGGCAATTTTGTAAAAATGTCCATTCACGAATTTGAGAACCTGGTAAATGTACTGAGACCAAACAGAATACATGTTACAGATATGTAATATCTCGATAGTTGCTTATCATCGACTGTCTCTACATAGCAAACTCTGTTTACAGAAAAACAGACAAAACACCAAAACATTTTGATCTTTTCCTGACGACGGGACATTTCATGATTGATAAACACAGTTGCTTGCGACACGCGATGTTTCTCATATTTTTATTTATGTATTACCTCTCTTGGGTCACTAATACAATCTACTAATTGTAATAATTGAATATAGGATTTGAAGAATAACTTCTGTCTAATTTCTACTAAGATTTTTATTTGTTACGACCGGTTTCGATTCATTTTACCATTCTCAAGTAAAGCGATACAATTCGTTGATGCAGCAAAAGTTAACCAACGCAGATTGACGCCGTTTGTTGAGCAGCAAACAGTTTACTGGCACAGTTTGATGCAATTTGCTGATGTAGTATAAATTGATCTTTTTCTGTCGACGGGACATTTCATGATTGATAAACACAGTCGCTCGCGACACGAAGTCTTCAAAATGTTTCTCATATTTTTGCTTATGTATTACCTCTCTTGTGTCACTAATACNAGAAATGTTTATGTTGATGGGAAGTAAAGCGATACAATTCGTTGATGCAGCAAAAGTTAACCAACGCAGATTGACGCCGTTTGTTGAGCAGCAAACAGTTTACTGGCACAGTTTGATGCAATTTGCTGATGTAGTATAAATTGATCTTTTTCTGTCGACGGGACATTTCATGATTGATAAACACAGTCGCTCGCGACACGAAGTCATCAAAATGTTTCTCATATTTTTATTTATGTATTACCTCTCTTCTGTCACTAATACAATCTACTAATTGTAATGATTGAATATAGGATTTAAAAAATAACTTCTGTCTAATATCTACTAAGATTTTTATTTGTTACGACCGGTTTCGATTAATTTTACCATTCTCAAGTGGGGTGATACAGTTCGCTGATGCAGCAATCTATTTACTAACGCAGTTTGACGCAGTTTGCTGACACAGCAAAAGTTAACTAACGCAGATTGACGCCGTTTGTTGACGCAGCAAACAGTTTACTGTCACAGTTTGACGCAATTTACTGATGCAGTATAACTTGATCTTTTCCTGTCGATGGGACATTTCATGATTGATAAACACAGTCACTCGCGACACGAAGTCTTCAAAATGTTTCACATTTTGACAACTCAAGTTATTCCTTTGTCGAAATCGAGACGGTTGCTGTTTTGTTGTGGTTTCATTCGTTTGGAGAAAATCCCTCTTGATATCAACAACATTTTGGAAACGAGTCAAAGTGTTTTCCTTGATAACAATAGAAAGCAGAATGATTTCAGTACCCTTGAGGTGATCAAGTTGAACAATGGTAATAACGAAGATTGTTTTAAAATGCAAAACGCATTCATATGTTAATGATCTTCATGTTCCATTAACTTGACAGCAGCATAATAACTGCAAACAAAATTAATTGATTATCATTATTTACGGCTTCATTTATGTGCAAATCCAGTCAATGCTTGATAATTAGGTGTTTTTATGTTTTTGCGTTTCAGTTTTGACTCGTACTTCTGTTGAATGTGAATAAAAATGTTCGATCAAGGAAGAAAAATGACGTATATTCTCTCAGTAGTAATTCGAACTATATTTTTTTAGTAATTAATGAACCAAGGTTGCGAATCAATAATTTCGAATCACTCTAAACAACCATTTCTGTATAGATAGGAATAGGAAGAATTTTTATTTTTGTGGAGAAATATTTATTTTTTCCTTAGTTTAGATTTTGTCTCCTTCAAAAAAGTCCCGAAGCAATTCCTTGAAGCAGTTCTGATACGCACTTTTTGGTATTTCCTTAAGCTCCTGAATCGTTACAAAACGCCGTCTTTTCATGTATGTCATCTATCCTGGAAACAAAATAACGTTGCAAGGGGGCAAATCTGGTGAATATGGTGGCTGATGCATGATTAATGAGTTGTTTTTGTTAGAATTCCGTGATGCATTGTCGTGATACAAAAGCCATGGATTCTTTCTTCGTATTGCTTCTCACAACCGTATACCTGGTGTCGAGAATTCCTGATGCACTACTACACGGTAATCGAAGATAACAGTGGCAAAACCGTAACATTTGATCAAATTTGGCGCGCTTTTTTGATCTTGGCTCTCCTGGGCTCATCCATTGGGACGTTCGGACTTTGGCTTCGATGTCATACCCACGTACTCATGATTCGTCACCAGCTATGACCTTTTTAAACAACTCTGGATCGCCATTGAAATCATTCAAAAATTCCTGAGCGAGGTTCCAACGGCGGTCTATTGCACAAATGAACCTTGACATCGATCACCGAATGAAGAATCACTTTTTGTCTCTCTCTGAGGTGTTCACTGCACGAACACAACCATATAATACAGTGGTAGAGAGGCAAAATGTTTCTTCTGGAGACAGATCATGTTCTCCACCGCAACTTAAGATGAAAAATGTAACAGTGGAATTCCATTTCTGTTAAGTAATTCTCTGTCTGAAATGGACGGCACTGTTAGTTTTTTCTGCACTGGTAGTGTTTGTTGAATCTATTTGTCGCAGAACAAAAACTAGATAGTTGGCCACTGTCACTTCTTCACGAATTATTATTTAATCATCCTCGTTCTATGTGTTCCAACATGGTTTGTTTCACTGAAAAAATAATAGAAATTGTTGCAATCTATTATTCAAATGATGAAAGTGCTAAAGTTGCTGCAGGAATTTATAATACGAATCGTTCGGACCGCAACGTGAGCCATCAATACGTAAAACAGTTAATAGATAAGCTTCGAACTTTCGAACAGGTTCTGTTCACAACAGAAAACATGAAGTATCCCGTCCTGTCAGAAATAACGGAGTTGAAGTTGCAGTTTTAGGACATGTACCAATAGATAATCGACAATCTATCAGACAAGTAGCTAGAGCGTCTCTTCCTCATCCTCTATCTTCTCCTTACATCTCTTCCTTTCTATATTCCGTTCACTATGTTTGGTTGTACAGGAAAAGATATAAGTACTATTTAGTTAGCTGGATACAACACAAGCTTGCTTAGGTAGCCGTAACTTTCATTAGAATTGTATAATCTCTACATTTCATGTATGTTTATCGATTTATTTTATTTCATTTCCAGTTTTATTTCAATTTTATTTAAATTTTTTTTATCCTTCTGTCATAGACGACTATGTATTATGCTTATTAATGAATTGAATAGCTACTAGTGTTTTTCGGATTTTGAAAGACTACAAATTCCATCCTTTCAAAATAAGGCTAGTTCAGGAATCAAACAAAGATGGTCCTGATCGTCGACTTCAGTTCTGGGAGGTGTTCAGCGAGAAATTGATCAATAATCCAAACCTATTACACAATACATGTTTTTCAGTCGAAACTTCTTTCATGTTGGATGTCTGGTCCGGCATTCTTGGTAATCATATTGTTGGACCATTCTTCATTAAAGGTTATCTCAATGGAACACATAGTTAAAGACTGTGTAGATCCTATGATTATACAAATTTTAGAAAATGATGACAATTCAGTATAAAATGATATAACATCCTAGCAGGATGTTACAACCCAACACGTTGATGTTCGAATGGGCAGTTTTTGGACGAACGTTTTCCAATGCGTTTGGTTCAGCAGAAGGGGTCCAGTGGAGTGGCCAGCTAGATCACCTGATCTCACACCAATGGACATCTTTCTGTGGGGACACCTGAAGTGGAAAGTGTACTCTACTAAGCCTACAAATCTAAAAGACCTGCGACAGAAAATGGTTGGGAATGCATAATTCTGACTCCGGACATCTTGAATAATGTACGGAACGCTTTCGAGAGTAGACTGTATCATTGTATGGAACTAGGTGGCGGTTATTTTGATTGTGCTGCCGTTGATATTAATTTTATTGATTTCCTCAATAAGCTGGGGGACAGCAAATTTTCTGTTTTTTTCTTAACACGTTGAGCGCCATGAGGTATAATGCGCATGTCGCACCTCATTTTGCTTTCTGGGCCGCGCGACACACATGCTATGTCGCATAGAAGGCAGTTCTATTTGGAAATGTGGTACACCGTATATACCTCGTTGATACGCTTTGCTTATGGAAATCGAAATAGTGTGGCTTGGCGAACCTCATCTTTATGTTGGCCCATTATTTTTTTTATATATGATTTTTATAAGCCCTTTTTCATCATCCTATATTTTTGGAATGAAAATAAAACATTTTCAGTGGTATAACAAATTTATTACCAAAAATAATACCTACTACACCATGAATACAAAGTATAACTGTGATTGTACACAATGACATTCTGAAATACAGCGGATCATTTTAGGAAAATTTTGAAAAACCACAAAATAAAAGAAACATTATAAAACTTCTTTATATAAAAAAAAAATAGAGAATATTCTGAGCAAAACTTTTCAACTTTTGATGGCATTATGATCTACGAAAAAACAAGAAATGCAGTAAGGTTTAGTACAGACAGAACAATGCCATTTCGAACGCACTGCTTTATTTAGTGCAATTTTGCGCCCCTCTTTTTCTTTCAGGTTACGGTAGCACACTCACAACGTAACCGTGAATCATGTTCCACTAAAATATGTTTATTATGTTCTACATCGATTAGAAAATAAATGAGTATTCGTTAGTCCCAAAAGTGATGAGCAAAGTTGCTCCCGAAAATTTGTAATAGATATTTTATCTTGAGTAACTTCCTTATAAACTAAATGAGCATTCACGACGCCTGAACCTAATAACAACTCCACAGCAAGTTTCCTGTACCATTTAGTACCCCTACGCAAACAATGCGAATATGCTTTTATTTGGTCCGAAAGATCAATGAAAGATTTTGCTTGATTGTTACCCAGAACAGCTTCGGGTTTTTCAGTTTGGCCACCTCGATTCAGTGCGGTCTTTAGATTATCTGTGTGAACCGTACTCAGCATGAGAACATCTCTCTTGTCACGCCATTTCATGACCACTATTCCTGTACCACTTTCCTGTGCAATTACTTCTTTGGGTTTCAGTTTTTTTGTACTACTTCTTTGGGATTGTATTTGCGATTACTACGGAGTGTTCCAATCAAGTGAGTTTTTTTAGTCAGCAACTCATTCGTAAGACATTATGAAAGTTGCAGAGCACCTCTATCAACAGAAACAAAATTCATACTAATGTATTACATTCGGAATAACGCAACAGAAAGAGATGCTAACCAAGTCCTTACTCGCAAAATATGCGACACAACGTATGTGTCGCGTGGCCCTTGAATGTTTATTTGGCTTAGTGGGCCGCGCGACATATAACGAGTACCTCAAAAATTTAACGGAAATAAACAAACAATAATAATAGATTTTTGAAAATGTTTGTTGTAAATATTATACTGATGATAAAAGAAATTCAATTAGTGAATAATATTAGCATGGCCTATGGGACCGGAAAATCCTATTCTATTGTGGCGCTTAACGTGTCAAATAAAAGGTGCAACATTCAATTTCTCAATAAAAAATTAACCATTTTCGACAAAAATAAATAATAGAGGGACTAAAGACCTTTCAAATGATGAATCACTCGGCCCCCTCATGAGTTTGAAAAAAATAGGGGGTAGTTGCTGGCTACAGGGGGGTGAAGTTTCGGGTATGATTTCCATATCAGAATTAGTCCCCCTAGAAAAAAAATTGACGTGTTTCTTGAAATTTTTGATAACGCGTCCGTTTCTGACTTAAATGAGGGGTCAAGTTTTCGTTGTAACGCCCTGTATAATTAAAGATCGGTTGAGTGTAACCACAAAAAATATTTGAACAAATTTTATGAGTTGAACTTGTGGATGGAAATATTCAATGTCTGGTGTCTACGAACTCCAGCTAACTATTGAACTCCAACTTCACGAATCACATAAATTGCTTTGCGCCTTATTTTTTCCTTCAGGTAAGTCCATTTAACTTTGTCCCCTCTCTGTCTCATACGTTCCTGGGAAAGTTGTTCAGATCCAAATCAACTTTTCTTGTAGATTTGTTTCTGTATGCGGAATATATTGACAAGCCAGATGTATTGGATATATAGGAAATGGAAATGGGACCTTTGAAATCAAACACAGGTGTGTAGGGGAAAACTTTGTTCTTGAAGTTGTCTTGTGTGTACAGAAAATTGAATAAGGAGTTTGGTTGGAGAATAATAACGTCGTGAGAATGTGCAGATTGAGTTTCCACGTGTTGATTTTGGGAAAGTTTCCTGCGGAGATGAATATGTACCCGTCTGAGGCTCTTGAAGAATCATCATAGAAACTTATATTACATAAATGCAGTAATTATGATTCAGATGATTTCCTTCTACAGTTTTCAAACATTGAAGACAGGAATTATAGCTTGATTTGATGAAAAAACAATTTATTATGCAATAAAAATTGAAGGCAGCACTCTTGATATCCGTTCCCAGTTTAGGATGTTCATTAAAAGAATATATACTCGTCCATCATTTCTTCAATACATGGAAACTCCAGTATCTTTATTATACTTCCTATCGATACAATTTCGTCAATTGTGTCATTATTCAAACAAAAGTTCTTGTTTTATTTTTATTAGCCAATTTTGAAATTATCTAACAATGGGAAACTTAATCTGAAAATTTTGAAAAATGTGTTTGTTTTCCAAAGGGTTTTTTACAAAAATTCATCACCTACAACAATCTTGTAGTGAGAATGTCCCAGGTGAAAATAACTTTTATTTCTGACATAGTAGATTCTATGTTGCTTTGAATCAAATATACCTAATCGAAAAATAATTTTCTTTATAGATTTTCCAACTAGATTCCAGAAAGAAATTTCAGCTATTTTGAAACAGACTATTTTGTCGTTAAATTAAAAAAACCCGTATCTCCTGAATTACTGAAACTCAATATATATAGTTGAATTACTACCTAAAAAAACATCATTATACGTCACAGGATCTGCAAAAATTGAAGTGATTTTTGAATCCACATAACCTCCTGAGAAAATCAAGTTTTTCAATTTCTTTTCGCTTGACAGACGGTTTCCACATATGAAATAATTTATTTTTCTGTATGTTTGGTTAGGTAAGGTCCAAAGTGAGTGGCTCTATTCGACCCTGCACCGAAACCCGCAAGGATTTATTGTGGCTCACACCTATTCACACTCGGCCAAATAAACCCAGCTTCTTAAACAAGGCCGATCAGTTTGTATGGTGAGTGGTCTTTCAGGTCAGATGGTGAGAATACGGCTCTGGCGAACTCTAACAACCTGAATTTGTCCCCAGCGGGGCAGGCACAAAGCATGTGCTCTGCTGTTTTCAAACAGAGGCGACACCCACTGTTTTCCGTCATTCCGCATATGATGATTCAAATAACAGTGAATCAGCAGGGATGAACTACCATCGTAGTTCATCCCTGCTGTAATCCACCAGCTATTCGAAGAGTGAATAAACGCCTTGAAGTGAGCCAATTCTGGAAGATTCTGCCAGAAACCCTTAACTTTTCTTGCCATCTAGCTTGCCATACATCTTTAGGCAAAGCCCAAAGCGATGCCTGTATGTTACAAACATCTGCAACCTATTATCTGTGAGATATTTTGCATAAATGTATGTCGGATATAATGTTCATCGTGGTAATAACCAGGGAAGTAGTTGTTTTTTGCCGGGTCTTCTTCAGATCCTACTGTTTAGAAACGTTGGGACAGATTCATGTTTCACTTTGAAATGATGTTTCCTAAATCCATAAGAGAACGGGCAGGGACATGTATATTCGCAGAAAAAAAATTATAATGTTCAGCAGGAAACGTTTTCTTGATGCGAACTGATTTTCACTGAAATACCAAAGTAATCATAAAAAAATTCCTCATTGCTTCAGCACACTTCAATTATTCAGAAGTAAACTTTTACAACCAGCCATAACAAAAGAGATGGATTTTCAAAACGTTGGTTGAAACGGCATGACGAATCTGTAAACCTGAGAGTCTTCCCGAAAAACTCAATCACTCAAAAATGCCTTCTGAAGAAATAGCTACAGCGAAGGAGAATCCGAGTGGGCCATACGACTCATGTGAGAGAACACTAAAGTAACCCCAGCTAGGCTGGTCAAGGGAAAAGCTTTCCTTCTCTATAAAAATGTTTCAGGCAGGATTGAAGAATCTTAGAGAAACTCGAAGTGAAACCAATATTTGGGTCAACAAAAACTGTTTATGACTCATACCTACCGCTCATCTACTCTTTGGTTCCTGGCTCAAAAGTAGAATGGATTGCACGCAAGGTATTGCCATATACCTTCTTTACCATAGACACAAACTTCAACGACAGAAAGGCCAACGGTCAAGAATGTTTTGGTTATATCCACTCAACCAAAAACGCGATGAAGTAGGAGGTTTTGCCACGCTTCACCCTGGACTTAGACGGAATGAGATAAAATTCTTACATTATATTTGATTTTTGAACAATGCTTGAATGTTCAGCTATATTATCGAAATCAACAGAAAACAATGCTCAATGATCTGAGGTACATAAGCCATTCTATTAAATCATCTGCGTTGAAAGAAATAAATAATAGTCGGGAGAGGAAGAGATTTATTCACATAGATTCGATGAAGAGTACGAATGGCAAGAACCGAAATCACAGGAAGAAGTGTTGGATTTAATTGTCAGTTCCAAAGATGATGAACGAATCCCTATTCAAAAAAATTTGAAGATAATCTATTATACTAAGCTCATTAATATAAAATTTCCTGAAAGGGGCTTGTGAAGCATTCTTAGCTTGCCCCACTCGTCATGTTCATATACAAAGTGATCCTTTCGATCATTTACCTACTGCCACAGAAACTGAAGAAGATCTGCTAGATATGGCACCAGTTTTGAAAGTAAATTTCAGACTGGGATGTCAAGGATTGGTGGTTGAATTACCTAAGGCAACTAGAAATGTTTATGTTGATGGGCATTCACCAAAGCCACACTAAGCATTGTTCATGATCTGATAATGAGTAGTATATTATTCGAATCCGTTTATCTGACTGCATGCAAATATGAATAAATGTCATCTGGTTCGTTTAATGAGCTCTAAGACAAGGTGGAGAATAGTATTCAGAATAGCTCCACATCGTAATCTGCCATGATGAGTAGTATGAAGCGTCAACTTAAGAGGAGAGGCAAAGCTGTTCACTCCACTTGTGGAAGCCCCTACTCATCTTTTTTCATTTTGAGGAGGGGACGTGGCTCCCCTGCTCGGGGTGCAGGGTGAAAGCTGTCGTTTCCTGAAACTAGCGGATCCCGCTCTTCGTCTAAAAGCTCCATTGGACTCGTATTTTGGCGCTGAGAGCCTTTCTTTCTCTTTTGAGAGCGAGAGATATGAAGTTTCCCATGTGAAAGAGGCGTAACGTCAGCTAATATAGACAGCCTTTAGCAATTTCTGGGTAATACCGGATCCTTTGTAGCTGCAGGTCGGTCTATAATGGAACTACGGAAAGATGTGTAGATACCCGTCTTTCTGAATATCCAGAGAAATTGTCGACTCGAACAAACCGACAATTCAGCTATAGCGAAGAATGCTCTCAACAAAGAAGGCACTCACATAATCTCATTCAAAGATATAGTGTTACCTGATAAAACGAAAAATATTACTATCCAAGAGTAAAGAGGTAATAAGGATTGAAAACCACAGGGTCATATACCAGCATCGCACCAGCGTTCGAAACAACCGGAACGAAAATTCGAGCACCAACTATGGCACTTGGAACATTACCACATTGCCTTTGATGATGTATATCGCGGTAGTAGACGAACCGTCAGGAATAAAAACCTGCAGACCACGGTCAGAAAATAGAGTTCCCACACTGCCATATTATTTACTACTACGGTAACGATCCTGTCTGATTATCGATGAAACTTTACTATAGGTTAGGTTAAGTCCAAAGTGAGTGAGTCTATTGGACCCTCCACCGCAACCTGCAAGGGTTTATAACCCAGGGTTTATAAACCCAGCTTCTTAACGAAGCCGATTAGTTTGTATGGTGAGTGGTCTTTCAGGTCAGATGGTAAGAGTACGGCTCTGCCGAACTCTAAAGACCTGATTCGGTCCCCAAAGGGGCAGGCACAAAGTATATGCTGTGTTAATGAAGTAGTCGAATAGTAAAGTTGCAAGATTCCCACCTCGATAACCACGACAATCTTTCCATATGAGTTATTTTTGCACGTCAGCTACACCTGACGATGCCTTAGATTCAACCGTGCAGGACTTTTTCGCCTCTGGTTTTGGTGAATCACCACTTGAGCGCGAAAGTTTGCTAACCTGCTCATGGGGGGTTTGCTCCCCCACCTGAGACAGATTCTGCGTTCGCCGCATAAGAATTTGGTGCAAGGCGGTTCTATAAGGTACCCCGCGCTTTAGGAGACAACTCAGTCGTTTCCTGGCTGCAACTTTTTTTTAAGGTTCAGTTGTTGGATCAGGAGTTGGGGAGTTGAGAAGCTCTCGCTCCTGAAGTAAATTCACGGGGAGGTCCGTTGATGTCGTGAACTCGACATCCTTCTCCTTTGTAGACTCGATTTTGAATTGATTTTACAGGAAGGTCAGTTGGAGTCGTAAACTCGACATCCACCTAAGTTTACTCTGTCCATAAAAGTCCCACGTGTAGCTAGGAGAAGAAGGTCAATCACGGCAGAGCCCCGTATTAGCGTGACGGGAGGGCGCCCGGTATCTCGAAAGTTCCGTAGAGACAGCTGATAGGCTCAGTGTCATTCATCTTCTCGGCATGGATACACACACCTCAGGATTAAACCATCGTTGGGATGCCATTCAGTTGGGGAATAATTGAACCACAAATGATTCTGTCATTCCGGTATCCAGCCTAGCTACGTGAAAACAGGCATTTCGATGGAAGGTCTGCTCAACCCCCACATCCCAAGGCAATGCACTTGCCGAAAATATCATGCACAGTGGTTCAGGCAGTGAAAGATGAACAAGGATAGCCAACCCGCCAAAACTACTATAACACGGTGTCTGTAACTGCTACAGTTATTATGAGTTTCCAAATATATTTTAAATCACCACGTGAATTTTTCGCACATAAAATTCATGAAAACACGTCCGACAAAATCAAAATCCCCTATTCCTACCATCGAATGCTAAAAATAGCGAAAGCCTAGCGCAATCCTTCCTGAAATAGAATCGATTTCTCTCCCGACCTAGCCCTACAAATCCCTTGATGTGGGGGCGGCGAAAAAATAAACTGTCACCATAAAGATTTTATTTATAAACGCAACATGCCGGTTCGCGTTCTCGTGGGTGCTATTTATTTTATCAGAATTGGTCTGTAAATAGCAGGAACGATGAAAGTTTTTTCCCGTTTTCGCAGAGAGGACTGTTACGATATGTTTTGGGAATTATGAGGCGATATTTCAAACAAAAGATAGTTACATCGCGTTTGTGGAAACGGTGCTTGATTTGATTGTATGATAGTTTTTGCATTTACAGCTAGAATGATGAAGATATATTTTGTGACTTGAATATTTTTTTCAATCAAAGTTTTCCATTGAAACTGATGAGGTGGTTTCAGTAAAAATAAATGGTTGGATTAGTTTGGGTTGGTGATGACAGTGCGCATTCCTTCCCAAGTGCCTAATATTTCTTCATACGTTTTCCTTCTGAAAATTTCCATGTATTTAATCACTTTTTTTGAGAACAACTTCGCGAGAGTATCAAAATAGATATCACAAGGTATTTAATCTTCTGACATATGAATCCCAAACAAAATATTTCCTATGAAACAAAAAAAAACCTCGTTGGGAAAGTGAAAAGCGTTCACGTGAATGATATTTTAACCGAATGTTTTCTCTGATAGTATCAGTTGAAATGAAATGAATATATTGGTGAGTCTTTATTCTGAACAAGCAAATACTGTATAATAGAATGAGGATTGAACTCTTGGTATCCAAAATAACATTTGAAGGTCAAAAAGATTGCTTGATAAGCTAAGGCTCAGGTGCTTGAAAATTATGATCATTCCATTCAATGACTATAATGAATTCGACATGAATGAAGAAATTAAGAGAGTGAAATTATTCTGGAGTAGCTACAATAATGTCCACGGTAAGTGGCCTAATTAGTACTTTTTGGAGAAGGAAGGTTTTGGCTTCCTGACTCTGCATCCTAATACAAAAAATATTGAGAATCTCTCAAAAAAAGATGTAGGCAGTCAACGATATACATATTGTTCGAATTGAATTCATTCATAACACTGAAATATTGAATAGTGAATGACTCACGAAGGAGCCGATATGAAAAACAGTCTGTCTCAAATACCCCGAACTGAAAACAAATTTTGTGACAATCAATAAACTCTCAAAAGTGAATTAATGGACGATGAGACAGAGACCATTTCTATTTCCAGACTGTCTGAAACGCTTAAGTGCATGTCCTCTTTAATAATCGAGACGACCGATTTGAAACCATATAAAAATTAAACTTTTCAGAACGAAACCGCGGATTTAATTTGCAAGATATCTGCAATCCCATTTAGCTTTCAGAGTTAACCACGCTTTGCAAATTGAAATAAATCGACCGGATAACTCAAAACTTTTTGGATGGACTGAAAAAGTTTCGCTTCGAATTGAGACAAGGATGAAAAGATTTTGCTGAATAGTGGTTAAAGAAGTTTTGAAATTTAGTATTTCGAAATGTCCCCAAGACTTTGAGGATTCTGCATTCAGAAATGGGTTACAAAAATCAAGTTTGCTTTCATTCAACAAATAAGTGAGTAAAGACATTCCTGCAGAAGCTATTATTGGACAGCGAAACACACATCTCACAATGAAGTGTTTTTTTGCAAAAATAGAGTTCACCGATCATCTAGAAATGAATTGTTTGATTTATATCATTCAAATCAGAGCTTTTTGTACGAACTGTTCTACCAGGCAGGACTCAGGCGGTAAAAAATATCACTGTATTGGAAAGTACACAAGTTATAAAGCATATAATAATAATATTTATTTGTAGTTCCTTATTACATATAAATACAATAATTATTCAATCTATGAAAATAATAAAAAAGAAAACTACAAATGAGGCTAGAAACAACAGGCACCGGAAGGGTGCTGTTGATCTTAGTTCTAGCCTTGAAGAAAAGAAAACTGAAGTAGAGGAAAAACAAAGAAAGAAGATGAGATGAATAAAAAAAGGAAGGAGAGAGAGGGAAGAGGGAGAGAAAACATGTTGAATGTTACTATTGGAAATTTTTCAGAAGTATAAAATCTATGAAATCAATGACTTTCTGATTGAGCAGCGATGAGATATTTTTTGTAACAGCACTTAAATGAAGAAACTCAACTAACATTATATTTTTGTGGAATATTATTATACAAACTATATATTTAAATTTAAAGTATGTACAGCGCTTCGAAATCTTAATTTGTTATACAAATATGATGGACATTTGTTAATTAATATTTTCTGGAAGAGAGTAGCCGAGTGTAAGGCACGTCTATTCCCCACAGCTAACCAATTGGTTTCCTTACGTTTATATGAAATTCTGTTATATTTTCTAATACCATATATGTACCTGAGACATGATTTTTGAACTCTTCCAATTCTAAAAATGTGTTTTTTATCCAGGCATGAACCATTTACATCACAATATGAAAAATGACAATTACAAGCGCATTTGTTAATTTTATTTTCAAACTTATTGATGAAAAATTACGATGAAGATAAAGCATTTTCAGACTCTAACTTCTTTGAACACATTTTGTGACATGTTTTGTAAACCCTGAATTCACGTCCATTTCGATACCTAAATTTTTTGCCACGTTCGTGGGGCATTTTACTGTATCACCAATAACAATATTGATATATCTTTCCACCAAACTACATGCCAAAAACAAGCAGATTTGTTTTGTTTGAATTGTTTTTGAGGTTATGAGCTTCAGATACTGAAATAAGACGAGCTAGATCTTCATTCAATTTTCGATTACCAGTAGCAACGTCATTACAATGTCTTAAAACAGAAACTAGATCACAGGTGTATACGCAAAATAATAAGGGTCCAAGTATAGATCCCGGAGGCATTCCAAATTTGATGAATTCACCGCTTGATTTTTCCTTAGAAATTTCTACAAACTGTGAACGATCTTTAAAATAGCTTTCAATTGAATTTATAGTAGGTTCAGAGAACCCGATGAGGTTCAAAATTGAAGCAAAAATTGTTTCAAGTTTGGCAGCCATCAATAGCGAACGTTTGCGTTGAGTTTGTGAAAATGGAGAAAATGGGTCTTTGAGGTTGTGGTACAACACCGAAGGCCTCAGACCTACCAATATAAAAGCTGAACTGGATTCTACTCTGAGTGAGTCTGCTTCTTCTTTTACAACAGTGAAATATTGGGTAGCAGAGTTTGAACAATGACTTATGGGTTCTCAAGAGGAGCATCGCAGTGGTCGACCAAGTGAGGTGGCAATTCCGAAAACGGTGAAGAAATTCCATGAAGTGGTACTGAATGATCGTCGACTGACAGTGCGAGATCCAGCTTACTTAGAAGGCATTTCAAAAAGTGCGTTACATCATATATTCTCTGAAAATTTGAACTTGATGAAGCTGTGTGCAAAATGGATGCCGCGTTTGCTCACACTCGATCAAAAACAGTGTCGTGAAGATGTTTCAAGTGAGTGTTTAGCGAAGTTTCACAGCAGCAAAGCAAAATTCATGCGTCGTTTCATAATCATGGATGAAACATGGATACATTACTTTATTCCCGAGACAAAAGGACATTCAAAACCGTAGACTCAAAAAGAAGAACCGTAGGTTATGGCAAAAACGGCGGCATTTGGTTAAAAAACAGCATTGTTTCATCAAGAGAAGGCACCAGCTCACTAATCCATTATCGCAATGACCAAAATTCAAGAATTGAGGTTTGAATTGCTACCTCATGCACCTTTTTTTCCAGATTTAACACCTTCGGATAATTTTCTGTTCCTAACCTTAAAAAATTGCTCAGTGGTCAACAATTTTCCAACGATGAAGTAGTGATGTCGGCAGTTAATGGCGATTTTGAGGAGCAAGGCAGTTGTTATAATAATAATAATAATAAATGAATTTATCGACATCAGAAATAACATGATATAATATGGAGAAAAACAAAATACAAATTAGTCAAAAGGATACAAGATTGAACAGAGTTCATTTTTCCTCTTGCACCTCACAAAAAAAAAGATGAAAAAGATGAAAAACAAAAACTAAAACTGTAATTGTGATAGCGGGTACAACATTAATTCGAATAAAGAGGGAGATGAGGCGGATATCGATACAAACATAAGATTACTACAAATATTTTAGCTATGGCCTTCAAGAGCCAATGTATCGTAGAATATATTCGGGTATTATTGTTTTTTTAGAAGGTGTCGGTATCGAACTCATTGAACGCCGCGCCGTTGAGAAAAGTGTATAAAGCTGCAAGGAAGGTATGTTGAAAAAAGAATACAGTGCTTTCCAAAATGTTTGTGTTTTCTTTGTTGGACCGGGTATTTCTGGGATTACCCTCGTAGTTATGCGTTTCTCTTCAAAATTTTTTCTGAAATCAACAAATGAAGGAAATGTAGTTGTTAATTTGCATCACTGTTTTTGGAAAAAAAAATCGATTGCCTGAAGTTTGTTTCAGTATTTTTTTATAATCTCGCTTGGTGCTAGAAAAACTTATTGACCGACACTGTCTTTTTCAATCTCTGAATATTGGCAAATCTCAGTTGAGAATTGACTGCGGCGTCAGCATCGTTTTGTCTTTTTTAGAATAAACGAATTCTAAAACAAATGACTGTGAAATGGCGATGGCTTGTGGTTTGGAAGGGTTGAATCTGACATTGCACTTTCGGATAGAAATCAAGCCCTGGCGGTGACGTATTTTAATTATTATTGATTCTATGCTGGATTGTTTGATTCCGATTGAATTCGCTTGATTCCCGGATAGTTGTTTTTCTGGCTGACATTTGGTCATACGAGGTGGAGTTTTCGGGATATGATTCGAAATTTCATTGATTGAATAGATATTTTTTGATTTGAATTGAAAGGGCTATATTTTCAAGAAATAGTCCATAGCTCAAAGTGGAGTTTATAAATTAGAATCAGAACAATGTCATATCAACATATATATTTGTTCGTCAGAAAATTGGAAATATTGGAGGTCAATGGAAATTAGACTTTTCGAGTGGAGCAGGCCATCCATCTTCAGTAATAGCAGAAACAGCTACCAAGAATAATGAATATGTGACACACTTAGTGATTTCAATAAAGAAATACCTACATAGTACTTAATTTACATAATTTCTATAATGTAAGTACTACTTTTCAAGCCATTGCGGTATTTTTCCCATCAAGAAGTAGCGTAGAATAAAAACACGAAATTGTTTTTGATCCATTGTATTGAAAATAACAAAAGTAGTGACACTCTCACCATAATAACTCACAAACTTTTGAGTACAATATCATGAAATTACAACAGCTTCGTTCTGGAGGTTAGTACTAACTGAAAAAGTGGGGAATTCAATAAAACCAGCGCCATCTACATGTTAGGTCCGATATTTCTCAGCCCATGTAGTACATGAAGATTTCAAATCCAGGTTGTATATATCACTACCCTGAATCGTTCGTGAAGTATCTAAAGTTCCAAACAGGGTGAGTCAGACATTCAGGTTGCATAAATATTTCAACAACGATAATTATAACAATCTGAACGTCTGTTAGAGCCACCATTAGCCGTTCTTTCATCTCTTCATCATCAACCGATTCCGGTCATTTAGCTGAACAATGTTCCTCTCTGTTCGAGTCTGCATAATTAAACTGACTCCGCAGCAATAACGGATTCTTTTTGATTCTGAAACAATTACTTATTAATAATTCTTTTGAGCATTGTGTTCCGTATGAAATGGAAGTTAATTCGGGGTTGTTCAGATTTAACAATGGATTTATCGTAATGGCTTCAGTTTTTAGGCAGGCTTATTTGGTCCTTTCGTGAATTAATTAGCGAGTTTCTAGGGAATGGAGATGGAAATCAAAGTTAAAAATCAGTCGTGATTGCAGCATCGAAAATGATTACAGGAACGAGGTGGGTTGAGAATGGTGAAAATGACAGTTCACAATGTATGTTTCATTAGAAGATACATCGATATACAGTGTGGTCTACTCTGTGAGTGAAAATCAAAAAATGATTTTTTATGAACCAGAAAATTATGATAGTCGTAAACTGGATTCCAAAACGCAGAACCATACTCTAACTTAGATCTGGCATATGCAAAGTATAGCAATTTTAAGGGGGCAATACTTTTGAAGTTTTTGCCATTTCTGTAAATGAATCCAAGCATCCTATTTGCATCAGCAGACATATACCTTATATGTGTTGTAAATGTTAATTTACTGTCGTACGTTATACCACGATCTTTTGTCTCATGTACGATTTTTTGTTGTGAATGATATTATTTTACAATTGGATACGTTCAATTGTAGACGATTATATTACACCAAAGTATGATTAGATCTAATTCATGTTGTACACGTTAGCAGTCAGTAATGTCGTCGATTTTATAATATAATCTCAGGTCGTCTGCAAATAGTAGTCTGGGAATATTCGAAGAGGTTGCCAAGTCATTAATAAAAATTGAAAATGAAAGAGGTCCAACTTCAGAACCCTGTGTACCCTAGATGTAACTGGCGTAGTGGGTCTATTTGAAAGATTCACATTCGACGAATTGTTTTCTGTTAACTAGATATGATTAGAGTAAGCAGTTGGTTAGAGAGTCCCAATTTTGTCAATTTGCTGAGAAGAACATAATGGTCTAAAGAAATACAACGAACAGAAATTACAATAATAAAACAGACGAACATTTATTTCAATTTCAGTAAAACCTACCTCAATTCGTTTTTGAATTCAGGTGACTTTGAGTTTACCACTTGCTTGGACAATCAATTGAAGAGATCAATTCAGAGAGAAATATTTCTCTGAAATTGCCAGTCAATGTCAACGTTTTCATAAGAGGTCCCCCGATTTTATGAAATATTCGTGATCAGAAGCCCGTGTTATATGAGAGCTTTCGTTTTTATGAATATAGACAAGCTTTTGGAAAATAAATAGTGCTGGAAGAGGCATTAGGTATATCAAATTTCAGAAAAAGTGTATGACAATGGTTTGCAAATTGTGTCTTCGCCAGAGTTCTGACAGCTTTTCTCTCAAACGTCTCGCGAAGAAAGAGCCATAACATGTCTTGATAATGCCATCTGAGATGATGCCGAAACGTCGACGTTCGAAAAATACACACGGGATCTATCAGTTAAAAATCAAAATGGAAACTTGGCTTCAATTTGTCAAGCTTTCGCTTTAAACGAGAAGCTTCTTCAGGGGCTATAATTTATCAAATATGGACAACAAAATTATACTTACAATAAAAATGAGTATAAAACAATGAATTAAACATAAAAATTTATTGAAAGAAGTGAAACGTGTGTAGGAATTTTTTTGTTTGACCTTCACAATAATGTCATTTTTCAATGAAGCATGATCAGGTTCCGAATGCAAAAAGTTGAATGAAAATAAATTGTGAAGAATGAAAAGCCAAAAACTTTCTTTCCCGAAAAATAAGCTTTCAATGTTTTTTTTTTATTTATTTATTTATTTTATTTCATCATGACCTCCTACCACTTAGCTACACCCATCAATTTATTGAAAAAAAAATTTGTTTATTTGGGGAGAAGGCAGCAAAAATGTTCAGTGCCTGGATCTGAATTTCAGTTAGTTCTTCACAAAATAATCTAAGTTGAACTATTCAATATTGAAATTGCTGAGAGAAGCTTAGGTTATCACCTATTTTTTTTCTGAATTAATGTGATAATGTAGGGAAAGGTTATCTAATAATACAATCTTTTTTTGATTCTTTTGTGTATGTCCATATATTATAACTATCAAAAGCCAATTGTTACTTTTGTGGGATCATGCATGCTTACTGTTAACAGTATATATCTATCGTATACTAAAAATTGAGTCATGCGGAAATTGGAGAGAGAAGCATCTATCCGACGAGAGGGGAGAAGCCTGCCTTCTGATGACGTATAACGTAATGGAGCGTTTTACCCCCCCCCCCTTAAGAAGTTATCACTTCTAAAAATGCAATAGATAATATTAAATATAGGAGTGAATTAGATTGATAGTGAAAATTGATATGATTCCTACGTGGTAGGAAATCATAATGAAGAAAAGAGAAATGAAACTTTCTATGTTTTTTACCACTTTTGTTTGTAACTAACATTACTGCAGTTTCGTCCTATATGGACATTCTCAAACTTATACAATATAAGTTTGAAAATGTCCGTAACTGCAGTAACGTTAGTCACAAAAAAAGTGATAAACAACATAGAAAGTTTCATAACGAAATTTGTACCAGCCGTTGCATTCACACAAATAGAACAATTCATTTAATTCCGTTATGAATGATTGGTGACAAAAATTTCAGATTGAAATCCATAAGGTGAAACTTCTAGTTCCTTTGAAGAAGTAAGACCAATTTGATTCAATTCAGGCTCATTATTGATAATACTGAAAAAAATGTATCGTATGAAATGGATTTTTTTCGAAATGAAACTGATTTTGTTCACAACTGCTGTGGGAAGAATATATACAAAAAATAGAAAATATACAAATAATTTCACAACACCCCACTTTGATAATGTTTTTTAAAAATCATAGAGGAAGCAAGAATTTCATCGATATGCATATTTACTTCTCAATCTTATAATATCATATTC
This sequence comes from Leptinotarsa decemlineata, assembly GCF_000500325.1. Taxonomy (NCBI): domain Eukaryota; kingdom Metazoa; phylum Arthropoda; class Insecta; order Coleoptera; family Chrysomelidae; genus Leptinotarsa; species Leptinotarsa decemlineata. The sequence continues at coordinate 49,557 of NW_019289982.1, read as the reverse complement.
TGAAAGGAAAGGCATAAACAAACTGAACGTTAGCACATAGTATGTACATTTGCGATTGTTTTCCAAGTTGAGCTGGTAAACATTGCCTAAAAATAGATCTCGAACTACTAGATCACGACAAGGTTACGCCGTATTACTCAGCATGCAGTCACTTGAAAATACACATTTCCTCCTATTTGTTTCATATCAGAACCACGACTGAGGAAAGCAACATAACTTTTGCTCCAAGTATTCATCGATGACTATGTTTACGAACTTGTTGTTTTCATCTGATGATTTTTATATGTAGGTATTTTGGAATCTGGTAATTCTCAAACAACATATCTTGCTTGTCGTCTACACGCATAGGCTAACCCAATAATTGTTGCTACCTGAAAATGAAGCAAATTAGGTTGATACTTTCATATCCTGAAATGTTTTTCATAATTGTTCTCTTAATGGATTTGTTGATCTGCTCATTGTTGAAAACTTCTGATTTCTTTAATTTATAACCAACATTGTTATACAGAAATGTTATTTCTCAGGATACTCCACAACGTAGAGGATTTCACAGTTTAAGATAAGCCAAAATTACATAATTTCTGACAACTTTGCATTCCTCCATTTCCATCTATTCTGAAAACAAATCATAGAAGTTTTCAATTGGCAATTTCAGGCAATAATTGTTCTGGGGCAACAGCTTTTACATTGGAAATTTTCTTATGTATATTTTGAAACTCACTATCGCTGCTGCTAAAAAGTATTTTTGTATATTTCACCTCACAAA